>WEKX01001808.1:259083-286103 GCA_013390025.1 Pitta sordida | reverse complement strand
CTCTCGCCCGCCGCCGCTTCGGAGCGTCGGGACGGGGGAATGAAAATCCTTATCATCTGCGGTTACCGCTGCCGCCCGACTTTGAGTTCTCTTGCTTCATCTTGCTTCGATTGTTTCGGCGGGAGCCGAAGGGTCTGTGGCGAGTCGAGGTGCTGCCCCTCTCGGCCCCACTCTCCTGTCACCCTGCACCGAGCATCCTTGCTGGGAAGCGGCGCGAAGCCACGGGGCAAGTCCCTGGGAAGGTCTTGCCAAGGCGAGCGTCGAGTATGTCGGGTGTGGGGGGAGGACAGAGGATCGCCCGCCCCCCTTAAAACCTGGTAGATGACTTAGCCAGAAATGAACATGTCCTCTTTCAAAAGACCTTCTTCCCCGTTTCCGACCACCCCACCAAACCGACATGTCCCCCTGCCTCATCCGGACCTCCCTCTACCCCCGCCTTCCAACCCAGCTCCTTTCCCCGGCCCCTTACCCCGACTCGGAGCCTGAGATTGTCCCAGCATGAGTGACATTGGCTTTCCTAATGTAATGACTTATGAAAGATATAATCATGTGTTAAATTGAATCCTCCGCTTAACTGTTAATGGTGTGCTCTGGGCACATTTACGTATTAGATGCTATGGTAACTAATTACCACTAGAAGAAGGGATAATACACTTTCCAGACTTTGACAAATAATTATGGGTGTTCACATCCCTGCTAGCAGCAGTTGCAGCGGATCTGCTGGAATGAGTAAGTGAATAAATGAATGGGTAAGTGAACTTGTGTGTATGGAGGGGACTAGATAATGAATAGTGGTCAAGTGAGTTTTCTTATTAAAACCTTTAATGAAAATGTGATTTAGGGTGGAAGTGGGGGGGGGGGAGGGGAAATTGCGACGCTGCCTCTAAACGTAATTAAATCGCGTAATATAAACACCAGAAACATAAATAAGTTTGCTTTTAATTAAAACGCAGCAGTCAAAGTAAAATATCCACGTGCTCGGAAACTTTACAGCAATTAACACCTTTTTTTTGGAGGGGAGGCGGGGAGTGGTGGTGGTGGAGGAGGGGGTTGGGGGGTAAAACAGAAGAGCCAGGACCCCGCGACTCTTCCGGGATCATTTGTAAGTGTGATCGCGCCGCCCCCTGCCCACAGGCCGGAGGGATCCCGAGGCTGTGAGCAAACGGCGGCACAGCGGGAAAAAAACTTCGGGGAAGTCGCTCTGAGCTCCGCTCCGGCCCCCGCCGCCCGCCCGCTCCGCGGGTCATTGCTGCCCGTCGGGGCCCGTACCCCTCCGGGGAAGGCTCCGGCGATAGAGGAGTCCATCGGAGGCGTAACACCGGCTCTCCGTGAAGCACTGCGCTCGGCTTAGGCAGGCGCCGCAGGGGTTAAGCCGCCTGTGCCCGCTNAAAAAACTTCGGGGAAGTCGCTCTGAGCTCCGCTCCGGCCCCCGCCGCCCGCCCGCTCCGCGGGTCATTGCTGCCCGTCGGGGCCCGTACCCCTCCGGGGAAGGCTCCGGCGATAGAGGAGTCCATCGGAGGCGTAACACCGGCTCTCCGTGAAGCACTGCGCTCGGCTTAGGCAGGCGCCGCAGGGGTTAAGCCGCCTGTGCCCGCTGCCATCCCGCCGGGCAGTGGCCAAGGTGGGAGCCGATGCCGGGAGTGGGAGGCGATGTGGCTGCCCCGGAGCCCAGCCCGGCTCGGCGGGTCCTACCTGCCGACCACGTCGCACATGGGACATCTGCTAAGCGATCAAAGAGCTTAAGCCAGCTCCATTTCCCCGTGGTCACTCATCAGCTCGGTGTCATCCGACCCGTCTCCCCCCTCTCCCAACCCCGAAGCGCTCCGGAGGGGGATTTGCTCTGGTTCGCCTGGTTCTCTGGTCTCGGGAAGGGTTAAATCCTTCTCCAAGCCCCTAGTTGCCCTTGTCCTCTCAATCTGATTCAGAGACGTGTAATAAAATAGGAAGCAAATTTATGGTCTGTTTCAAGCACTTTACTGCTGTATTTTTAAATTCATATATGCACATATAAGAACTATGATATGTGAATAATTTGAAATGCTATAGGAAAATTATGTATTTTAGATCAAATATACCCGTTTTCTTACATAATTGTCTCCGATTAAAATAAAAAATAAAGATACATTTCGAACAGAGACAAAGCTGAAAATCTAATGACAGCCATAAACTGCTAGACAGCCATAAATTAACGTCTTCATCAAACATTGAAGGGATCAGTGCATATCTAAATCAACAATTATTTCTTGCAAGAAGTTGCAGAACAGATTGCCCCTCTAATACTATTTTTAAATCCTCGTAATTGAGGATTAGGGGCAAACAATCGCCTTTGCAGAGTAAACCTCCTCTCTTCCAGCCAAAGCCCACCAAACTCACCGAACACCCAGATCACTTCCCTAGGAACCTCCTTGGGGTCCCGTCCCCTTATACCACTGCAGCATCCTTGGAAGCTCGGCTTACTTTTAGGAAGGGGCGGCAGGAGTCTTCCCTCCCCCCCATCTCCCCTGATTTAGTCGGGGGCCGGTGGAGGTGGGAGCGCAGGGAGACCAAGCTGGCTCCGTGAGCCCGGCGGGCTGCGGGCGGGCGAGGGTGCGGGTTCCTGGCGCAGCCGTGGGCCGGGAGCATCCCGGAGAGGAGCCATCCCGGAGCGGCGGCATCCCTCCGTGCTTCAGCACCGAGCTCATCTTGTGCCCGTCCGTTTTTCAGGTTCAAATCCTTAGCGAGGCGGCACTTCCCCCCAGTTGCAGGCACCTGCTATACCGGTTGTGCGAGAAGGTGCTGTAAAGAACTAATTTTTAGAAAGCAACTGAAAGATACGCTGCGAAGAAAGGCGATTCAGCGGCTCACGAGATGGAAATTAGACGGGGAAAGACTTGCTGCCTGTAGGAGGTTAGCTAGCGACTAAACTATTTGGAAGAAAGAGGTAGTTGAAAAGATGAGCTGATGGGAAAGAAGTCACTGTCAAAAATCATCACAGGGTGTTTGCTTACTGACTTTTACTCTCCCTGTAGCGAGAACTTAGACTTTTATTCAACTTTGCTGTACTCATAGCTACTGGTATAGGGAAAAAAAAAACCCACCCAAACCAACACAGCAGTGTCAAAATCGGTTTAAGATATCTTTTAAGATAGAATCCTGCAAGGCTTCTAGCAAAAACAGCTGAAGCTTGGGCTTCTTTCGATTTTTTTATTTTGGTGTAAATAGTTTTGAAGACAAGCAAATTTCTGCTGTTACGAATGATGGACACACACAACCTCCGTACTCGGGATCTCAGGCAAGGCTGATGCATAGAACAGGCTGTGTAGACGTAGTAGTGGTTTGTATGAGGATCAAGATCCCACTACAGTTTCTTTGTTTTCAAATGAAAATGGAACATTGTCTACCTTATATATATATGCAGCAGCCATTTGTTCATATTTATTACTATTTATAAACATGGACAATAACTTAAGAATCACAGTATTTTTATAAGCATAGATTTAAGGGGTTTTTTTTGTAATGAGACGATTTTTCTGTTATGTTGTCGGTATGGGGCCAGGGTACATAGGCTGGCTTAGGTAATAGGGAGGAAAATACTTCATTTTCTGAGATCTGACAGAATAGCTCTATTCACATTAATTAAGCATATGTCATGCATAAATTAATGCCTCGAATATTTTTGAAACACAGTGCAATGCAAGTAACAACAAGAAAGTACCTAGTATCAAACCCAGTTCTAGATAAAATACAGTGTTAAGAGATCTTATTAATTTCCCACCAAGACATTTTTCAGGCCATCATGGAATGCTCACACAGAAACGTGACCTGCAAGGGATCCCAAACAATGTCACTTCTTAATTTACAAACTTCAGTAACTTCAATATAGCCTGGAGTTAAAACAATTGCACAGTTACACACATTTTTATCAAACCCAGGAAATGTTGCAGGTCTTCAACAACCCTCACAAATATACCTGACAAGTATTTTGCATGAAGGAATGAAGAGACACTGATGGCTTTAGGGTACAACCTTCATATCAAATATCCACTTGTAGAACTCAGTAGCTACACTGATACCCAGAAAAGCCAAGTTGTGCTTTGCTGGTGCAGTGCTGTATATCGTAACCATTTCATTCATTTCCCCTTTTAAAATGAATGATCTGAGAAGACAGAGTATTTTATGCAAGGTAGTACATCTTATACTGCACAGAGGTTTGCAAAGGGAAAAGCCTAGGAGCTGTGTTTAGGAATAACTAGTGGCTTGCAGATCTTTATACTAATTTTAATACCATTCTAACAATGTCAGATGTACCACTTTTTTCCCCTTCATCTGATGAGAACTGACTTATGTTTCATGGGGGGGTAAAAACCAGACCTGATAATATCCTAAATTCAAAAGAGTTGCTTTATACCAGTGCTGGATTAAAGGCTTTCCCCCCGTCACCCCTTACAGAATTATCTTTAAAGATCAAGTAACAGAAAAACTATGTTGAAACAGTAATTAAAAAGTCAAACCAATAGTTGTGAATTTGTGAGAAAAGTGTAAACATAAGATGGAAAAAAAATACCATAGACAGCCATTCAATATTAAAATATATATATTCTTTTTATTGTGTCCTTGAAATACAAAATTCAGTTAAGATGTTAGATTACTAAAATAATGACATTTCAATGATGGATATTAACTATTAAAGTAGAATCAAGCTGTTGTTCATCTAGATACAAAATGTCAGTTTGCACAAGTAAGAGCACTTCACAATCTTTTGAAATACAAAGTTCAATAATGACAAAATAAAAGACCACATATCATTCCACAAGAGAAATTCACAGACCAGTAATTTTTCATAAAAATAGCTGTGCCAAAAATAGTGACATGCAACTAGATTGAAAGCATAAACTAAAGAAAACTCTTACATGGTTTTATATTAGTACATTAGGACATACTGGCAGAGATACTAAAGTCTAAGTTACAAACAGGTACACACATACTAGATGGTTTTTTAAGTAATGGAACACTTAAGAAAGTTTACAATAGCTTAAAGCAGTACTGAGAGCCAGAATGAAAATGGAGCACACACAATCTGTAAATTACAATAAGAAGAATAATTAAAAAATGACATTTCAGCATTCACATTAGTTCATGATAAATTAACTTTTCTTTTTGAGTGCTATAGAGGACCACATTGACTTAATACACCTATTTTACATGAGAAAGAAGGTGCTTATATATATTCTTTTTTTTTTTTTTTAATAGCAGAAGTACATTACAATTGGTATAGCCATAGACATGTAGAATTTATAGTCAGTGGCTGGTAGTGACCAGCTGAGTCACTTCTCAAATTGATGAGTGAATGCACCATTCCACTGGAAGAACAGCAGCGAATTCAAGGGGTGCCTATGCACCCCCCCGTGCCAGGTCAGTGGATGCCAGACACTGCTGGGCTGGCAGGGCAGACTCCCTGCTGAAGTGCAGAGGTGGCACACGGAAGCAGAGGTCTGACTGCCTCCCACCACCCTTCCCAGCACTTTGAGCACTTGCAAACAGCACTGCTGTTTCTGCTCAGATGATTTTGCCATCTTAGTGTTCCACTGACACACACTAAGCTGGTTGCTCCTGGGTACTGCGGCAGAGGAGATCATCAAAACCAGCAGTGTATCCTACGTTATGAAACGTGCTCTCCTTGGCACAGCATGCTGTGGCCAGCTTAGTTCCAGCTGGGACTTCTGGGGATGTTGCACTCTTACCCTGTTGTGCTGCCTCAGCTTATTGACCAGACTACCAACACCAGGGGTCCTTCAATGCCTGCTGCATGGAGACTGAGTCACTTCTGAGTCAGATCAGCAGCCGATGTCACCTCCTCAGGTGCTGAAAGTCTTAACATTTCCTCTGCCCTCGCTAGGGCAGCTCTAGGTCTCATGATTTTACATGGGGGTGAAGCTCACTTCCTCTGCAGCCAGGGTATGCCAAGGTAGTGACGCATTGCCTACCAGCAACCTATCCAAACTACCGGAAGCCTGGGTTACCAGGGACACAATTCCAGGACGAGGTGGGCAGGCCCTGCTCTACATTTGATTATTTTGGTCCCAGAGCAAAAAGAGCATGTAACTTTCATCTCAGCAGAATGCTGGCCCCTTGTGTGGTGCAGAGAATGCTCTCCAACTGTGACACATGGCCTCCAAGTGCCTTCATGGAGGTTTCCTGCAACTCCTGAGAAAGATTATGACAATTTCTTTTCTCTTTTTTTCTTTTCCCAAATGAAGCATACCCTACAGATTTAATTTGCTGTTTTGGAGACAATCTAGTTCTTTTAATTTCAAAATATGTAGCTACTATACCAATTGATCAGCAATTAATCTGAAACTGCTAATGAGTTGCATGTACTTTTGGCACAGCCCTATTCTGCCCTATAAAATTATGCAGCAGCCAGAGATATTCTAAATCAAAATCCTAAAAATAGAACACAATTATAAAAATGAGTCTTCTGTTTAAAACAAATACCCACTGTTATTTTCACAGTTGCTTCAGGTTTGTTTTAAAGTTGGATGCCAAACAAAGATTTATCATAACTGTGGTATGAGACATTATACAGCTTCCATCTAAGCAATAATGGAATACAGTCAATAGTGTACTGATATCAACATTTCCTCTCTCAACAAACTAGGCTCTAATGTCCAAACTGGATTGTGAGCTATAGCTGATTACAGAATAGCTTCTAAAGAGTAACTACAGGAGTAAGTAACCAGAGTACGAGAATCACTCCATAAAAACTGATTTTCTTCTGTGGCACAAACTAACAATCAGCTTTTGCTGGCAATTAAATGTTGAAGCAAAGTTAAAGCATTTAATCAACTGCAAAGCTCATTTAATGTAAGTGTACTCCAAACTCATAGACGTTATTGATACTATATGTGAAGAAAAAATGTTTATCTAATATATCTCACAAAACCATATTTTTCTCCGTGGAGGACGGACTGTGGCTGTGTTAATCTCTGAAAGCCTTTCTACAGATGCTGATGCTTATTTAGGGTATCTGCTTCACAAGAAAAACTGAACAGGCTCCTACACAAACAGCAATAAATCATCCTAATCCTTAGTATGTAGGCAGCAGTTTTCATTCATAGGTCATCAAATGCTTTAGAAATGAGTAAAATTTCTCATTTTGAAAGACTGATGCTGGCATTTCCAAAAGAGAAATATTTTGGGGGGAACACAAGGCAAAGCCCACAGACATGGCTATTCTCCCACCACGATTATCATCTTGGCAAATTGAGACTGGACAGCGACGAGAATCCTCATCAGTCTCTAAAGTGATGGCTGAGGAGAGAGACAGGGTCTAAAGTCTCAGATCCTGTGCACTAGGAAATTAATTTTTGAAACAAGAGCTGGTCAACCAGTGAAGCAGGGTGGGCAGTCAGTATACAGATAACTCTTGTAGCTGCCCAGGGTTTTCACTTGGTCAAATTTTGGACCCAAAGAAGAGCCTACTTTCCAATTTGCATCTGGACAAGTTTGTTTTCAAACCTAGGTCACACCACTCTGCTTATGCATGAATTTGGCACAGTAGAACACTATTAAAAAAAGTAGCTTTAGATACCACATTTACCCTTGAAGCCCTCTTCTTCTTTTGCCTTTTTGGAGAAATGAACTAAAGCAAGAAATGGTCAAAATAAATGCATGAGCATATAATTAAGAAAACAGTGACACAAATAGAAGGTATTTTTTGAGATGACAGAATAATTTCAAATCAGCTCATATATATTCTCTCTGAAGATTGGCTTGAAAGCCAAAAGAGAGAATTTAGGCTTGATTCAGAGCCCACTAAAATCAACAGAACTTTCCTACTGACTTGAAATGACTGCAGGAAAAAAATCACATATTTTAAAGACTCTGCATTGCACTACAAAAAAAAAAAAAGGAAAAAGTAAGAGAAGCAAAGCATTCAACCTCAGTATATAAAACTGAAGTTAGAAATGTGTTGCCAGTAAGACATTATTACAAATTATCCACCACCACCCCAAACAACTTCCATCACATCTCCCAAATAAGATGTAAGTCTCTCAAGACCATGAAGAGAACAGAGCAAATAAAAAGTTAGAATAATAATATTTAGAAAATCTTTCACCCCCTATAATTAAGTTCCCCCTTTCTTGCTACTATGCATTTTTGAGCAGATGCTGCGATTCGTCCAGATGATTGTTGTATGGGCTTCCCGTCTAACAAGGGTGAACCCTTGTGACAGAGGGCTGATGGGCCTGTTTCCCACATAGATGGCCTGAATTCAGCTTGTTGTTACCCTCCCTGCAAATCCTGCTTATCACATGACCAAGAGTATGGAGATACACCTTGTGGGGATTTTGGGATATTTACTTGACCAGACTCTTGTCATCTCACCTTGCTTCTCACAACTCAGGCAGGACAAATTGAGTTTGCATGTCCCTCCATCTTATAGCTACCTCCAGCCCAATGGCTTTTCTCCTTAGAAACAAAGAGGAAGAAGGTAAAAACAGAGAGGGAAAAGTAAATATTTTCAAAAATGGTATAAAGCTGGGTGATGAAACGGAGAAAACATGGAGATTAGTGAAAGGCATATAGGTAGCTGTTCAATTTCTTTAGGACCTTATCTTGTAACGAAAGGCAATATCAACATCTGGCAGGAGGATACCAAGGCCCATACGACTGTTATCAAGTCTGACAGCTTTGTTTTCTGCTAGTTCTACATCAAAATGAGACAACAGTATGAAAAGAAACATCTTCATCTCATTCATTGCGAGGAACCTCCCTGGACACATGCTGATCCCAGAGCCAAAGGGCATTAGGAAATATTTCAGTTTTCTTCCTGCCTTGTAGAATGTGGTTTTCCTCTTGCCATTCTCTATGTATCGATCGAACTTATACTCCTGAAAATAAAAGAGAGAGACAGCGTGATATCTAAGAAGGCAGCTACATGAGCTGCTTTCTTTGCACAATGGTAATGTGTCTGAAACCCAGAAAATAAGATAAAGAGCAAGACAAGGAGCTGACAGTTTCTTCTTTTTAGTTGGTTCTCTCAAGTTTCATTAACTCACATTATCTTCCTAGCAAAGAACACTCCTTAAATCCACTTACTTAGCTTAGTCCTTTTACATCAAGCTCCTTCAACTTCCACATCTCATCCACTCAGTGTCTGGCCTGTATTGATTGTAATTAGATTTTGACTGCTTTGTTGCAGGGACAATGAACCTCAGTGGAAGGACAATTTTCTTGTAAAGCATCATATACACTCAGTGTGGTACGCACATCATGAATAAGGATAATCTGCCAAATTCTGCAAATGCCTATTAATAAATTAATGCCTTGCACTGATCTTCCTCTTGTAACCTATAGCAAAACCCATCCTTGTTTTGTACCTAGTTGGGCAGATTATTTGAAAACCGAATTTGATACTTTGTAGTCAATTTTCCTCTCAGTTGGAGACGGTTGTTGCTTAATTTGCCACATTTTACCTTCAAAGGTTTTGCTTCAGAAGCTGCGAGCAAAGTGGGACAAATGCCAGTGAGTGACCATTACAAACCAGGGTTTGAGGTTGCACTTGTAACCTACATTCCACAAACTGAACATCTTTCTGACTATTTTTCAGTAGCAGGATCCCTGTTTAGAGATAATTCATGTTTTTGAATGAAGGAGATCTGGCATCCTTACTCAGTCAATGGCAAATTAACCACTTACAAAACCCTCCTGCATGCTTTGAATAAAAATGACAGACACTTCTTGCTTATGGTCACTCATTAGCATTTGTCCTGCTTTGCATACATCTGCTGTAGCAGCAGCCATTTGGAGCTGGCTAGGAACAAGTCAGTCAGACAGAAACCAACCTCAACTGATTAAAAAACCTCACACCACCATTAAAAATACACTGATACTGATCTACCCATTAGATTAAAGGGTCTGAAGGCCATGCACTGCAGGTCTTGCTGTTGAGAAAAAACAGTGTCAGGGGGTGGTGGTCCATGAGAAAGGGAACAAGCACAAGGTGCACTGTAGGGGATGTAACTTTGGGTGCCAAAGAGCAGGAGCTTGTTTCTCTAAATGGAAGAGGCCTGAATTCTTCGCAAAGATAAAGGTGATTCTATGTCTGCTTCACTAACAAGTAATTCTTTTCAATCTCTTTGAAAGCTGAAAAGGAAGCATGCCTTTATTTTTATCCCTGGGAAGTTATTGCTCCATTTGAAATAGCACAGTAACGAATACCAACAATAGCACAGCACACCACAAGTTTCACTTCCTGATATCTAAATCCTTCTGGTCTGAAAAAGCACCACTAAATATCAACTGCAGTAGCTTAAAAACCCAACTCAATCCAACTGAGAACTCTTCACTTCATTTGAACATGGTGCACTCCTGTTGTCTGGAGCAGTCAAGAACTATGGTATTGAGCACATAGACGCACTGGGTCAAACCTTACGCTTTCTTCATCATATTAAGAGACTTCTGAGACTTGTAATTGCTTTTAATAAAAAATAAAATGGTGTCTAGTTAATTGGGAAAGCAGAAAACAAGTGCAAGACAGGAATGTAGCCAATGACAGTGACTCAGGCTTGTGCTGCTGAAGCCCCTTGAGTTGTGTTTCCTTAAAAGTAGCTAGTTCACTGGTTAAATAAAGAATAATTGTTGACAATTAAGGAACTTTGAGCCATGCACAAGATCTCGTAGAAGAGACAGGGTGGCTGGCAGCAAGGAAAAGACACTGAGGAAAAACAGGCGATGAAGTTCTATGAGGATGGCCTGCTAAAAATATGACAAAACCTGATCAGTCTCCTGTGATTGATATTAGCCTTTTTCTCTCACATCTTGTACGTATTTATCTTTGTTTGGGAAGCCACTATATAGAGGTTTCTGCAGGGACTCTTGATATTTTATTCATTGGGTTTTGCAGAGTTCATTTACTGAGCTCTATAACTAGCTGAGTTAGGATTTAGGGGTTCACTTATCCACTTTATAGTAAACTGACTAATGTATTTAGGCCTTCATGAATGGAGAAAGAGGTCAGTAATACATGCTTACACTTATACAATATGGTGCCAAAACAGAAGATAGCTTGAACTTAAATTTATGTATCCAGGAGAAAACGCATTGCTACAAAATTATCTCGTCAAGCTGCCTGTTTTCCCAGGAAAAGTTTTCCCTAAATACATGACAAGCTCAAGACTGCACCTTTCAAAAAATTCATTCTCCATCTCTATCTGATCCTCAGTAGTTATTGTTGAAAGCACACTGCATATTTTAAGAACCAAACAGAACAGTGATTTCCCCACTTTTCGAGAGGGCCCATGTGCTGAAATCAATGTACTGCAATGTGTGGATTGCTCATTCACTATCAAAAAGATAAAATATATGAACTAAAGCTGTACTGTGAAAGCTGAGCAGAGCTGATACTAAGCAGATATATTCAAGTAATGGAAATATGGTAATATATTCTGGCAATTATTGAATAAGGGAGGGGATCAGTTTCCACACTGATGCTTTTGGTCTAGGACCTAAACAAACAGATGGACTTCTGACAAATCAATAAAGTTCTCCAAAATAAAGTGTTAAGAATAAAACAAAAAAAAAAAGTGTATTTGTTAGCTGTTATCTGTCCTTTTTACGGATAAAAATATTAAACAACTATTTGCCAATAGATGGATTATTTTTAAAACCCTAATTTTCTCAGCAGGCTTTATCATAATTTTTGGGTGGGGACAGCGAGCAGAGACCCCCTGGATGTAATTTTCATTTTCAGGGCTCCAATGTTCATCCCAGTGACAATACCTTACTCCTGCTGACTTCAACATGCTCCACACCTCCTCTCAGTGAGGCTGGCAGGGTTCCTGCACAGCGAGATGCTGTCCCGCATCAATGAGACACTTGAATTTCATCATTTCTCTGCAACCTCACATCTTTCAACTCCTGAAAGGAAGAACGTCAGGGAGCAGTGTCTCTAACATGGGCTTTCTATAAACATGTAAAATAATCCAGTTCCCTTCTTATTTGGCTCAAATGCCAAGGATGGAAATCAGCATGGGAGACAGCCATTTGCTTAGGAAACTAAGGATGAGGAATGGATCTGGTACAAGCTCTTGCCTCTCAGGCAGAGGAGCCATTTAACAGCCTCAGCGTGCACCCTTGGTCTTCCTTGCTCTTCTTCTGTGGCACCCCGGGCTGGAGACAGCAATCTGGGGAGCAACCTCGCCGAGAGGACTATTCAATTTGCATGCAGGTGGTGAACTTCTGAAGCCGTATTAAGGCTGAGACAGGGTGGATTAATTTCGAGTCTTTGATATTCATTAACTCCAGCGTCAGAGAAAAATACAAGGAGATGACACAATTACCCTCCGAGCTTCGCTGCAGAGCAACAGCTTTACAGTCTCAAGTTCGCAACACTCTAATTGATCAAGAAGGGGTGAATCCCTACGAAGGGAGGTGAAAAAGCATAAGGCTCAAGTAAGACACTGCTATTATAGGGCTTCAGAGAGTCAATGATGCTTTGCGGGCACTTAGCTAAATGGCCCACATTATTTGCTATTTAAACCACCTTCTATTATTCAGCCCTCCTTGGGTATCAAATGATCCACTGCCAAACAAAGCCCACATTT
Organism: Pitta sordida; assembly: GCA_013390025.1. Classification (NCBI taxonomy): domain Eukaryota; kingdom Metazoa; phylum Chordata; class Aves; order Passeriformes; family Pittidae; genus Pitta; species Pitta sordida. The sequence continues at coordinate 273,516 of WEKX01001808.1, read as the reverse complement.
AGCCTAAAGTTTATGGTAGTCAATGTGCAATTGTCAATTCCTTTGAAAGCAGTCGCAGTCAGTCTCATCACCATATTTCTCTCTTCAGGCCATGAATCCTTTGACCTGTAGGGCCCTAGAAAATACATCTGAAAGTAGGAAGATTTGTTCCACAAGAAGGAACAGCAGTAAAAAAAAAAACAAAACAACAACCCACACATCACAAACGGTTTGGCTGCTTCGATGTGCCTGTAGTAGGAAGAGTAGCACCAGCTGAATGTTTACCTTAGGATCTTCATAGACCTCAGGGTCCATGTGCAAAATCTGTGGATAAAGGGCTATCCAGTCTCCTTTCCTCAAAACGACTTCTTGATTCCCTTCAAGCTTGAGAATAAAATCCTCCTGGCTGATGCGGATGTTCATGGAGGACGAGCACATTCTTAAACTCTCGTTTAAGGCACTCTCTGCGAATAAACAAAAGCAGGGGAGAGGGGGGGAAGCATCATAAATATGGGAGATGACTAGAAGTTATACATGGCTACAGCTGCTGAATCTCGACGGGTTTAGTAGGGCAGGCTAAAGGAAAAAAAAGGAAAAAAAAAGCACATAAACCAAACCAAACATAAAGCAGAGACCAGGAGGAGGCAATAAACAACCCCGCAGGGTTGGGGTGGGGCAGCTGGGATGCTGAACTTCTCGATGTGATTCTCACTGATGGTGCTGAGAAATCCTGTCGGCTGTAAGCAACACCAAGTTTTCGGTGGAAAGTCATTATTCAGGCATCACGTCGAAAACAAGGCAATCAAAAGATATGAACGCTTTATGCATTTACATGTATTTTGGCGATTGCAAGCAAATACGTACCAGCGAAAGCATCCATGGAGCTGTTTAGCTTGCTTTTAAAAGCTGTTGGATGTAATGGCAGGACTATATGTTAGAAAGATCATTCTGCTTGTTAATTCTGTAGTAATTCTGAGAATTTTTAAACGTATTTTCTTTTCAATGCGCTATGCTGCCAAATGATAGTGTCTGTTACGGTCAGAGTGAATGAAAGCAATTCATTATTTGCTTGGTAATTTTAAGAGAGAAAGACACTTCTAATTAAGCAAAAGGAAACAAAACATAGTCCTTTCAGGTTTGGGGAAAGCAAGATTTCTGTCTCCACCATCACATCCTGGAAGGCTCCAGAAGCTGAATGTCCTTGCTTTCCCAGTGGCCTTCACCTTTTGCTCCTAGCACGACAGATTTTATGGCTAATTTCCGGCAATTTATCCTGGCAGTTTGAGGAGGAATTCCTTTGGGAATAATATGCATAATTTGCATAAATCATTCTGATAGCATGTATATCAGCATGTAGCTCCTGTCTAGGGCTGCATCTCTCACTTTGTAATCAAAACTGACTATTTTTCCACCACCGTGTATGGGCACTGTTATATGTGACTTGATTCCTTCTAATCATTAGTGTGAAAAATAGCCTCAAATAGGCTTTCATTTGCACATAATAATCCATTTGTGTCTGCATTTATGTTTTGTGATATCAAATAAACCTTCTTTAAGTGTTCACCAAAGCCCTGCAATTGCTGCATCCAAAAGAGGTTAGTTCATTAGAGACAGTAGCTATGCAATGTAGATGCCTCTGAAAAAAATAATAACAAACGTTCTTTCACTAAAAATTAAATCTAGTGCAGCATGCATAGCAAATAAAGTGGCCCTGGATGCTTTCTTGCAGGAGGTTTTTCCTTAAGCATGCATTTGTCTAAAGAAATGAGGCTGCGGTCAGCTTTGTGTGGTCAGCGCCGTGATTCAATGTGACGTACAGTGAGTCTGTGCATATTCTTTTGGACTGCCTTCGTTACTATAATCAGGCAGAGTCAAATCGGCTTGTTGGTGACGAAGCCAGAAAAGAATCCTGGTTCCAGAAGATGGCCTCTACTGCGGATAGCCACAAGGCACCTGACACGATAGATTTCAACTGGCAGTGCTCTGGCAACAAAACTTTACGCTGTACAAAGAAAGGGTCCAGTCTCCACTCCAGACTGCCTTCAACCTGCGGAAAATGAAGCTGGTAACTTCATTCTGGTCCACCATTTGGGAATGGTGGTGACATACATAGCAACAGCAGAGATCAAATGAGGAAGAGGGAAGGAGAGAAAAAAAGAGAGAAATAATTATTAAAATGCTGCTGGGAAGTAGCAGGTTTATGACTAACCAACCAAGTGATGCGGTCACATCCTATCGGTGGACATTCTCCGAGAAAGCACAGCAGTCCCTGCCTGCTGCCGGATCCCAAATGACAATTGGGCAGCAGAAGTTAATCACAATAATGGAGCACAAAGTGTGGCTTAGCGGTCAGATCGTAAATGACAAATCTGTTTTACCTTCCAGTACCAGTTATAAGTGGAAGGCAAGCTTGGCTCTTGCTCTGAGCGATCATGCCGATAATCATTAGATGACAAAAGTAATGAGTCACATTATGATCAACAAAGGAGAATGGAGCTTATATGGCTTTGCAGGCTCACATTAAAAAAATAGACAGTCAGCTTTCCACAAATGCCGGAGCTATACATTGAAAGGAATGACAACTGCACAATAAAACTGCAGCCTTTACTTGCAGTTGTCATAGTTCAGCAGACACCAGCCATCGCTGCTGACAGACCAGCTGGGTAGCTTGGGAGGCCTTCCATTCTGCACTGTGAGGTACAGTAAATTATCCAGCACGGTAGAGCAACATCTGTTTCTGTGCTTGTGCCGAACAAACAAGGCAATTTAAAGCATACCAAGGGATAACCAAGCAGCAAATGAACATGACCCTCATTTTTTTCCCCCCTTCTTACACACATGAGATGCTAAACTTCACTGTGCGAGCGCTACATAAAGAAGCCAGGCTGTTGTTTGATAAGGTGTTGTCAGAGAGATTTTACATATTTTCGAGAGAGAGAGATAGAGAGAGAGGGAAAAAAAAGAGAGAGAGATATCTCTCATAGTATTGTTATTCTTAGAATCCTCCCACTTCTCTCTTCGTTTCTCTTATACTAAAGCTAGCACTCAGCTTCCAATTCATTCTAGACATTTTTTTTTTAAAAACTGTTTCAATATACTTATAAATATTCAGTCTTTAAACCCTAATTTGCTATACTTAGTTCACATGCCTTCAAGCATTTGTCTTCCAATTTCCACTGAATAAATGCGTACTAATGAGAAATAGAGCAAGCTGCTGAGGCAAAGCTGGGTGACTTGAGCCTGGCCTGCCACCAGCTTGTGATAGGCAGGCAAATTGAGTTAAAATGAAAAGTCTTGTCAGCTGAAATACAACATGGTAGCCAAACAGCAAGCTGTCAATCATCCAGCCAAAACAAGGGACTGCAGGTAATAAAAGGTCATTGCGAATCCTAAGTGCATTTGGCTTTCGTAGGCAAGTTAATTTTAATTAAACATGATCTTTATCTGTAAATGTTTTATAAAACTTATTGTGCAATAATGGATTGTTAATTTTACACTAACACATAGCCGGTACGAGGGTACCATAATTATTAGAGTGTATTGCAAGAAAATAGCTATTGAGTATGCAAATATTGGGGGGGGTCATTTGCCCACAGGCATCATGGTGTGCCAACACAAACGATAATCTGAAACAAGTACATTTGCATCTTACTAAGAACTAAATGGTACTGCTCAGCCCACTCCAGGAAAATACATTTATTTCTATCAATCCAACCATTGATTTTAATGTTTATCATTTGTGTTATGAATATGCACTCTGTAGAAACTGGTTTCGGGTTCCTACCCTTTCTCATGTACAAAACAATTTTTCCAGCTCTGCGCTCTTTTTGCAGGAAATATCTGGGATTTAGCAATGACCTGGGGCAAGAATACTTCACGATATAAATGAATGGACTAATATTAAACAAATGAACTGACTAAACATGCCTAGCATTAAACGTGCACTAAGTATATCTCTGCTTTACCCTTGGCATTTCCATTATAACCATTTTAACAGACAGACCATTCTCATGTGTCCTTTGCTGTATTAGAGGTCTGTTGCGAGGCATTATGACTAATAATATATGTTATTGTGTGCACACAAATACACATGTTTGGGTTTGGGGATTGTATGGTTTTATGTAGACAATATAAAGTGTGTCGCCTCAGAAATGCCATCAGAAAAAATATTCAAGGTCAAAATTAGCTACTTTTATTTGGGAGTGAAAGTGGGTTTTGTTTGTTTGTTTGTTGTTGTTCCTTTATATGTCTTATAAAATAATCACAAACCTCTGGTTAGAATTTAGGAACACATCAGGCAATGTTGTTCCCTAGGCCCAAATAATCTGACCATAATAACAACATTACTTCCTAAGAAAGACTTCTAGCAATTTGCGTTTGTTCTCCATAGAACGAGGGATCAAAAAAAAAAGGGCTCTTGTCATAGTAGGCCAAAAAGAGGACTGAGAATCAGAGCGCTTAAAGCAGGAGAATGAGATGACAAGGTGATGAACATGCAAGAATCCCACCTGGTCTGCCTTACTCGAGAGCAGGGACACAAATCCCAGTTTTCTACACCCTGGGTTGACACAGGGGGAGTGGGAAGAAGGAAAGCTCAGCCTTGGAGGTTTGGGGTCAGTGGCCCCAGCCTTCCTGCAACAGGGGGGATTTTTGGTGCGCAAGCACTACAATTTGGGACCTTTGTCCCTCCTACACATTTATTAATAAAACATCCCTTTCCCCTTCCCAATGAAGCATGACTTTAATTCTCTTATGGTACAGATTTTTTTTCTATATTATTATTTTATGGGACAGTATCCAGCCCTTTATGACTTAAGTGCCAGAAGAATTGAAATCAAGCTTCTGTTCATATCACATTATGTTTAACATGATTATAAAATTTAACAAAACTGTTACAAGAATACTACAAAGTAGGATGTGGCACTTCCCTCTCAACACATAAATCAAGTGCTACGAAGGTACTTCAAAATTTCAAGGAGAAGCAGAGGAATGACACAGTTAATGTTTTAAACTGTTCATACAGTTTTGCACCAGATGGTTTTAGTGAACTACATGCTTATATTTTCTTGATTCCTACACTTCTGGTAAGCCTTCCCCCCCGCTCCCCCCTTTTTTAACTTGCCGTTCCCATCTCAGTCTCCAAATACAAACTAAATTCTCCTTTGATCTTCTTGATGTTTGGTAACTTATTTTTTGGCGCATGCTAGCTCTGATGTGAAGCAGCTTTACTCGTGTTCCTAAAATTACATTAAATTCTTAGAATGTCATGGTATTCATCAGAAGTGTCCTTGTCATCCAGTATCTCCTCTATTTCAAAAGCGGTCTCCACTGGTTAGAGAAAAATCTGCATCAAAATAATCATGACTCCATATGAAACAAACCAACTTAGTAGACTTATGCTATATAAGATTAATATTAATGCCCTACCATAAAGCAACTGGATCAAACTCAATTTTATATTTGTACTATGAGAAGCAAATCAAGTTTGAATATAGATTCATGAGACACACCACCCTGGATGTTCCTGGAGAAAGGCAGCTATTACTGAGATCCAATTAAGGCACAGAGCCTTCACTTCACTACATCATCATCTATTGACATAGCTTTGTTTTAAGAGCAGAACATCAGTTCAGGCCATAAGCTACCAAGTCCTATAGACACGAACTTGTTTTGAACAGGGGACTGTTTCTGACATCTAAGAAGAGAGGATTATTGAAGCTTTAAACTTCTATTCAGTTGTTGTCTACCCTACTAACACTATCTGTGGAGACTTTCGGATCCTTAAAGGTACCTACCTGCTACACCCTCTCTCCTCTCTTGGGCTAATCACACACACACACAGAATATTATGAGTTGGAAGGGGCCCACAAGGATCAATGTTACCATTTCTCTTGCCAGTGTCTGTGCACTAGCAAAAGAAGTGAAACCAACACTCTGAGGACCTGAGGGACCACACATTTCCTGAATCAAGTAAGTTTTAGTGGTGATTGGCAAAGGTCTCCCTCTGAACCTCTGATCCAGAACTGGAAGATCTGTAGTTCCCTTAAAGCTCCCTATTCTGAATAAAAGTTACTTTCTTGGTGCTGAAAATACTATTTGTACTGTGTAAATTTTTATCTTTTTCTATTTCACTTGGAGGCACTGTCCAAGAGGAGCTTGCTTTAGAAGTCTTTGAAAGAAAGAAACCGCTTGTGGAAAAAGCTGATTTTCAGTTTAAATACACTATTCCACTTTATTTCAGAAAAAGGCCTTTCTTGGCAGTACCATACAGAAGAAATCCATTAGCACTTCGGCACATGCTCAGAATCAAACAACTTAATAGGCATCAACTTTTTTTCAAATAATTGCAAAGCTTCGGTTTAGCCTTTTGCATACCTTGCATAGTTAATTACCTAGGCTTTAATGTTTACATGCAATGAGAGTATCTACAGCTATAAACTACATAATTTATAATTGATGTAAATGGCTGTTATTATGTCAATTAGGCAGCTGTGTCCTCCACCTTCTCAGTAAACAGAAATGAGTGATAAACCGAGTTTGCTGGGAGAGCCCCTCTTCTCTTCCTAACAGATAAAAATAAATTACCTAGGTAGACCAGGTTGTCCAATTGTTCTCTAGTGAGGTGGATGTTATATGTGGGCCCTCTCTTTTGACCTGTTGACTGCAGCAAATGGTCAATCTCGTCACGCACCGCTGCAAGAGCTTCTGGGTGCCGCAGAAGATAATACATGGCCCAGAATGTAGCTGGAATCGTGTTTCCCACAGAGGCCCACAGGAAGGCAAAATGATGTGCTGGGAGAAAATAAGTGAAAAGGAAGATTAATAGCGTTTATTACACTGATTAGATTTGCAGTGTGCTAATTAAAAGATGTTAGGACACAGACCCAGCCAAGGATCAGTGAATGCTAATGAGGACCAATAGGCTTCTGAAGTCTAATTTTCTGCTTAATGAGAATAGTTTGAAATGTAATGTCGGGGGGGTGGGGGGAATAAGGGGAGGAAATGCAGCTCAGTTATAATCTTTCTCATTATCACCATTAAGTATCTTGTTTTACCACCTCAGCACAAAAAAAAAATCAATTATCATAGAGGGTTGTTTCAGAGTAAAACATTTTATCATTAGCCAATTAGAAAGAACATAAAAAAATTTCAAGGTCGCCATTTTGCCTTTTTATTTCAAAGGTCTATAGTAAATTATTTTATTTTAGACAAGCAATCATTCATAAGTTTCCTACCTGCTTTGTCATAATCTCCAAGCAGCTCATATTTCTCAAATATATCTTGTCTGGCTTGGACCACTTTTGACCCTCCCAGCCATTTTGTCATGTTCTGAAGTAAAAAATGATGTATAAGCTCCTTCCGAACCTTCTTGGTAGCTCCTAGCAACTCAATTGGTATGTTTGCAGCTAAATAGGGAAAGCTGGCATCAAACTTGATAAATTTGTCTCTGATTTCACTAATAACTTTGTGGCCATCTGCAGCAGGAACTCTTCCATATAGTGTTACAAAACTGGCTTCAAACATTACAGAGCAGCAGAATTTGTACATTTTTTCTGTTTCCCAATCTGTTGCTTGTGAGCATTTCCATTCAAATATATCCTGGAGATTTTTCATCATGTGGTCAGAAATGATATCCAAAGGCTTGCCTTGCAGATACTGGTAGATTCTGTGCAGGTTTTCCTTGAGATCAGGGAATTTTCCTTTTGACAAGGCTGGGTAGTCAAAAGTTTTGGAAGCCATTTTATTAGCAAATTCATGAAATTCAAGTTGCTTGCTATTTCGGATGACATAGACGTATTGAAATGGGTCCATGATAAAGGTAATATATCTACCTGAATAGAAGAAAAGAAAAAAATAAGAGATGTTCACTTGTATACTCTGGTTACAATTTCAGAAGCAATAACTAATAAGCCAAAGTCAGCGAAAAAAGCATGCAGGAAAAAAAAGGAAAAAACCCAACACAACAAACCTAAAGCAAAGATATGTGAATAAATCTGCAAAGAAAAAAAAAAAAAAAGAAAAAATATAACAAGTTTTAATTAGATTCTCTTTGTCAGGTTGCAGATTTCACCTGTGTACACTTTGAAGGTTCTTCTAAAATCAGTGTGAAGCTGCTTCAGTGTAGACTGATCTACTGTTCGTGTCAACAGTTGTGTGTGATCTCTTAAATTGTAATGCTCTGAAATAAATCATTTACTACTCCAGTCTAATTTATGAAAATATAGTGTGGAGTGGGAAAATTGTAGGTTTATGCCAGCAGAAAGTGAGAAACACATACATTTCACCTGCAGAGAGGAAAGTCAGTGATAGGGGCTGGAGTGGAAAACATGCCACCTAGGCAGCTTTTCTTCCAAGTAGATGACACAGGAACTAAAGATCCTGTTGGTTACACCTTTAACTGCACACTGCAAACTTAAATTTGGCTTTCCCCCCATGAAGTTTTGCTAACGTTTCATTAAGAATGTGGTTAGAATCCATAACCTGACTATTTTAGGGTTGGAATTTAAAGTCATAGCTTACAATGTAACAGGGTACCATTTTTACCATGGGTGCCCCTTTGGTGTACCCTCTGCCCTAGCACTACCACCCACTGTTTCAGAGCACACCAAAAACTTCCTACCACTCCCAAGGTACTTAATGAGGTGGCATAGTGATACCTTCAGCTGCTTGTACAGAGAGACAGGATTGCATCAAGTCTGATGCTTTTTCAAATTGCCCCTTCCACAAAAATCCTACAATTTTTCCCTAAAATCCAAGTCAACTGCCAAAGAAAAGCATTTGGGTGAACCATCATGAATCAAAATGCTAACACTCCAAAAGTTCAATTAAATCTTAATTTTTTATAGATGATTCTAAATTTAGAGGTTCTGACTCTTACCTTGAATGAAGAGGTGCATTAGGGAAAAAAAGTACCTATTAAAATGTACACCTCCTCTGTGAAATACGCCAGTTATAAAATCAGGAAAATAGCAAAGCCTCCAGTGCTTACAGTCTAATTCTGTCTAACTAAAGGGACAAATCTCCTTCGATTTTAATGGGAACACTACATACTTAACTGAGGACCAAATTTGGCTCTGTGACAGATGTCCAGAGATAAAGCAGTCACTACCACTAAAAATGTCAACAAGTATCCATGGTTACCATATAGCGATATGTGAGTTATCATAGTTATTCCATATTCTGATTTATATACACACAGGGCTCTGTGGTATCTGAGTACACTCTGGACTTCGTCTACAATTACCAGCTGCCATAATTTCCCCCCCAATTACACCAACTGCAATACCGGTGAACCAGTAAGGAAATGTAAGAAAGAAACTGAGACAGAGTTTGATTCCCTTTTTTTTTGTCAATGGCATGTGAAGATTTGTAAGATGTTTATGGATTTTGCTTCACTGTAAAATAATCAACCACAAATGTAAATTATATTTTAAATAATAAATATATTGAGAAACTGGCATGAAATACAGATCCTGAATTCTCAGTCTCCTTTTTTTGATCTTTTCTTCCTTTCCAGATCACATAGGCAAAAAATCAATTTTTAGTCTGCAGGATTTTTGTTAAGACTTCCAGAATCACTCTTTCCAGCTTTCAACCACATTCATGCTCTTTATTGAGGCTACCATCTTTGCGATCAAAGCTTGGAAAGAATGCCCATTGGAGCAATTTTTAATAAATAGACTTGGAGTGTTATTAACCCTAAAGATGAAAGCTGGCTTCTTAACTTTGCATTTACAGGGTAAACAATTTAAGTTAAGATTTTTAATTAATATTAATTTAAACCATCTGTCCACCATCTGCTTATTTCTGATGCAAAATATGAGTTTCTTTGTGATCTTTAATCAGACACTTAGCAAACGCATATCAATTCTTATCATTTTTAAGTAAGAAAATGTTTTTCAGCAAACCAGTTTTCAGACAAACAAACTATTTTAGCAATAATTTTAAATCAAAACTCACTGAACACTAGTACACAATTTTAAAGAAAATTCCATGAGAAACAGAATATTACAGATCTTTTTTTTATTATTCTCATCAGGTTTCTGGTAGCCAAAGGTAAGTATGTACCAAAATGTAATTCATTTTGTAGAATCAATCCAGGCTCCAGACCACTTCACTGCAAGTCAACAACATATATAAATACATAAACCAAAATATTCCCTTTTACTGCATTTAGTAAAGGTCTAGATAGCCAGAAAGTGGAACTCCTCTAAAACAAAGGCAGATTGTTTATGTGTGTCATCGAGAATCTCATTTTAGATCTTTTAATTAGAAAAATACTAAAATCAAGGGCTAATTAATGGCAGTTAGAAAGTGATTGTGAGACTGGGTATGGAAACCTTGAACAATTACAGTCATCCTTGCACACAGATGCACTACATGGCTGCATTGCTTACTCTAGTCTCCTCTATACAGGAACAGATTGCTAATTACAAAACCATGCCCCAACACCTCCTCTGCCCTGAACAGCAAACATCCGAAGTGGAACAAACTTTCTCACCTCAAGTTATGATTTTAAATTTTTTAAGTGTCAATATGGTCCTAAATGTTGCTTTTTAAATCCTGTTGTTGTCCTCAATGAGGTTTCTTACCACTAATTGTCTCTGGTGGTGACAGAGATTGATAAATTTAAATCTTTCCTAAAGCTTCAAAATGTTATTTGGTATTTTAAAGGGCATATTCCTGTCCTATGTCTTTCCACTGCAGCTAATGCCAAGATTGTCTCTCAAAGGCAACCTTTTGTGAAATCAAACCAAAATCTTGATACTAATGAATTTCCACCAGAGCACTGGAAAGGGTAAATGCAAAATTAGCCAAAAATGGAGTCATATCACAGGCTCCACAAATCAGGAAGCCTTAAATATTGAAGGTATTTATACAGAAACCACTGGGGACTAGCTTTTCCTTGTTAGTTTGTAAAAAAAAAATCCTTCAACAGCAAAAACTAAGTAGACAAGTACATATAGAAACGTCACACTCCAATTCCCAGTAGTTTGTCAGTTAGTTATTTAATTTAATACAGTAGAAACAAGTCAAAACAAGAGATATATCCTTGTTTCTGTAAAAATCCCTCTGTGTTTGGCTTTTTTTTTAATGGCTACAGAGAATATTTCACTATCCAGTCCTTCAGTCTACATTACACCCGCGCTGCAAATAGCCTGGTTATCTCCATTTGGTTTCTACAGTCTCCTTGAAATAGAAGATTGATGTGGAAAATATGAAAATTGTCAACTTTGGTAAATCTGAGCACAGAAGCCAGTATTTGTATGATAGTTAAGAAATTACTCTAATAATGCATTCTGGAGCTTTTTAATACTAATGATGAAAGACAAGCATTTCAGATGGCATCTAATGATGGATGTTATTCCAGTAATGCTTGCAGCAGACTTCAGCTTGGTAAGAAGTTAATGTAAATTACCTTTCGCCTAAGAGAGAAAAATGTGATATGTTACTGTAGGTGTATCACGCTTTAAAGAAAAGAATGACTTTGCAGCAGTACTCAAAAAGGCAAGTGTGCCTAGTAAAAAAAAATTATTACTTTAATATTTAGAGTTGAGTTAGTCTTAGAGAGAATGATACAAGGTTCAGCATCACTCTTGCTAGCTTGTCAGGAAAAGAAGACAAAGTTTAATTGCGAGANTCACAAAATCAAACATTTCCCTGCACAAGGCTGAAATGATATCCACAACTCACTCCATTTACCTCAGTCTTTGTCCAGGGAAGCTTGCTCAAAACACGTGAACACAGGGAGATTATCTGCAATGGAATTCGGTTCATCATGCAANTTTCTGTGGTTTTTTTCCCCCCTCAAGACTATCGCATTTATGTAATCGTCCTCTTATTAGGGAGATTCTGCTGAACTGCTGACAATGATGTACAGTGGTGCTGCGCTGGCATGACGTTTGGGGAAAACGATTCTGCTGCACCACCACACAAAACCAATTAGAGAACTATTTTCTGCGACAGGTCGGGAATTTACATTGTTTCTCATAGAAAGATGTGCTTTTTAATTTCTTTATTAAGATGACATCCATGTCCCTTGCGACTTTTAGGGATGACAATCATTTGCTCATCACATGGGAAAGTACAATCAGCAAAATCGCATTACCAGTACAGGGCAACGCCAGAAACTCCAAGCATCGTTCCGCATTTTCCAAATGAACTAGTTTTAGAACCAATAATTAGAACAATATATATTGATAGAATTTTTTGACAGGACCTTTAGACATCCACCAGGGCAGTAAAGTAATGATAGTCCACATACAGCTGGCTACGCTATGTTTGCCGAACGTATAAACATCATCTCTGTCAAATCAGCAACACATATAGAAATCCTTCATGTCTTCAGACCAGGACATGATAGGAGATACTAACTAGCTTCAGCTCCTTCCTTGACTTGAGGATGACAAACTATTTCTCTTTAGTGAAGTCTTGACAGTCAGTAATTTTATACTGAAAAAAGAGAACTTGTCTATTATGACAAATTCACAAAATCAAACATTTCCCTGCACAAGGCTGAAATGATATCCACAACTCACTCCATTTACCTCAGTCTTTGTCCAGGGAAGCTTGCTCAAAACACGTGAACACAGGGAGATTATCTGCAATGGAATTCGGTTCATCATGCAAATAGAAATTTCTGAAACTAAGCTACACTCACAGACCCATAAACACACAAATTTCTAAACATAGTCCTGCATAAAATAACAAAGAGGTGAAAGAGAAATAAATATTCGATTAAACACATTTATGATTATGAAGTATGACTGCAAATGGTTTTAAGAATGCACTAATAGGTGAATTATAGTTATTGATCTCTATTTGGAAGAAACCAAAACTGTATTATAATGTGAATGCACATTAACAATAAAAAAGACTTTATTTCACCAAAAGTTGGTGTTGTACTTTGTCAAACTCACTTTCAAATCAGAAAAAAAAAAATCTGAGCATATCAGCTTGCAAAGACAAAATCCTACATCAGTTTTAAAAATCACATATTTAATAAAAATGCTCTCTCAAAGGAACCAACAGACAGATTTGTTAAGAGGAAGAAAAATTTTATTAATTAAATGCAACTTGCAATTAAATTAATTGACATTTGAAGAAAAAATTATTTTCATTGTAAAATATTACTTATAGGGAAACAGAAAGATAATGCTATTGCCATGGGATTACAAAGCAAACTTTACACTTTACCCTTATCACTTTTGTTTGACACTCCTTAAAAATAGGGGAATAACTAAAAATGAGACTGACTTAACTCAGAAGTTGATCATTGGAACAAAGATATCAGCATGTAAAGGGGCAGAAGATGATTACACCCACCTACACTAATAAGAGCTTGCCTTTTTCTGAACAGAGGAAAACATGGGATTTTAAATTGGTCTTAGTAAACAGTAGACCTCTGGGGGTATATGTATATTTAAATATACATATTTAACTTTCATTCAAGATTCCAGTTTCATTCTATGTTTTTTTCCTGCAGCTAAGTGCCTATATAAAATCGCTCAAATGTTTCTATTCAATCTAGTGTAGTAATGCAGTTATAAATACAGAAAGCAGCAAGGTTATACCACACTTTATTATATTGGTATTTTCAGTAAGCATTATCAGAGAAAGAGGTTGGCAACAGGAAGTTTCTGTGTTCCACTCCCAATTGTATCACTGAGTCAATGTGTCATTCATTGCCTTGTGTTCCTGTCAACCAGTTGTAAAACGTGTGAGAAAAAACTCTGAACTCTTTTTCTTAAACGTTTTCTAAATTTAATCTGATATTTTTCTGTGCAGTGTCAAGATGATGTTAGTTCTCCCTTCTTTAGGAAAAAACCCCAAACCAATACACAAATGTGCTGGCAAAATCTACATTACATATCTATATACCTACAAATTCTGTCAATATTCATATATACCTATAGATGTATATAAAGCCACATGTTGATAGTGATATTCAATGGATAATTATTATGCTTATAATACATGTAAATTTGAGTAATTTTCATTGGTCTGTGCTATGGAAAAATGTTTAAGATTTTAAATTAAACATTTGAATAAGTATTTAAGTTCACTGATAGAAAGAATCAAGAGATATACTAAAATATTTCTCACCAGCAATATGCACAGTGAATATATCTCCAAGTTTCTTTTGCTGATCCAGTAAGAATTTGAAAGCATCTTTTCTAAAAATCAAAGCTTTCCCAAGGTAAGGAATCCAGCCATTTATTAGCGGGGGCTCTCCAGTCTTCCTGTAAAAACAGAAAAAACCAACCAACCAGGAATTAACTTTGGCATGAGAGCAACTCATCTCTATATCTATTTATATTAGACTTAGAGCCACCATTTACATATATAATTCTTGCAGTATATAATATGTTGTACAGAAAGTTCTTCAGACATGATAGCAGGTTAAACCTAATCACACCTCTGAGCACTAGAAGGCTCCGTGGGGTGATTAGG
>WEKX01001808.1:212760-254772 GCA_013390025.1 Pitta sordida | reverse complement strand
ATCATAGTCACATTCTCTCTTGAGCTACTGTAACAGAAAAGAAAAAAAACCCTCAAAAAGTAACCATAGTATGGTGTGCTTTCTCTTTTTTTTTTTTTTTTTTTTAATTTTCATAATTAAAACATTTTGGGCAGGAAATTACAAACCAGAAATTTGCTCACTTACTTTTAAAACATTGCTATNGTTTGCTTCAGACATGTTTAGCTCAGCAGCAATAAGCTTAACAGTGTTAAACACTGTGTCAAGGCTGTGTGGCTTTAGGAGGAAAATATAACACCAGTTCAACTTACGACCCACAGCAGACTGATAACAGAAATGTGTCTTCATTTCTAGCTTTCCTTCTCTTTGGAAGGGGGAGGTCATCTCCATGACTTATTGATGTCTGCTAACAGACAGTAAAGAAAAGAGCAGCATGTGTGTTTTAGTGTTCCCCCAAATACAATGCTTCTCTGCACAAATTTTAAGCAGTGTAGTGCAGCTAACCTCACTTCTGGAAGGACTCTTATTTGCACCCCCTGTACCTCCAGAATTTCTCATCGCCTTCAGATGCTACACTGATCCATTAACAAAGCCCACAGAAAGTTTTACTGTTTAGTAATTTGCTCATGAACTTTAACTCTGGACTCACATTTCACAAAAGTTGTAAAATTTGATAATTAGGCAAAATATTACAAGTGTTAAAGTTGTATGCGTCTCATGATATAATGTATGTTGTACCAAATGCAAAATACAGCTAAGAAATATAAAAGAGTAGTATGAAGTGTTTAGATGGCAATTTAAGACTGCAAGTTTTTTAATTGAAGCATTCAGAACACGTATGTAATCTTACAGATTACATTTTATTCAGGTCTAGTTTAACTGTCTAAATTCTAATTTACTTAACAAATCTAATGATATTCCCAGGTCTTTTCTCTCCACATATTGGGCTGGTTTTGCTTATATAGAGGAATATCTCTAGTTGTCTGAGCAGCCTCTGTGAAGTCAGTAAGACTTAACGAACAAATTTCTCACATATGAGAGTGAATTTTACAAATAAAGCATCAGCAACATGTCCAATGCAATCTATAAGTAGACAGATCAGTTACAAAGTGGAGGGAGAGCAACACAGTTGTATCATCCATCATTGTTAAATGGATAATTTCAAATGGCATTATGCAAAAATCAGCTGGCTACAAATACAGCCCATAAATAGAACGAACAGATTTTGAATACTGCAATTTTTCTTTGCTTCCATAGTGAAAAGAACTTGCTTGCTAACTTGCTTGTTAGCAAGAAATAGAGTTGTAATGTCTACTACACCAAATAAGCAAAGTTCTGAAGTTTGTTTACAGTTTCCTTAAGGGAAGATATTTCATCCTACCTAAAACACAGAAGACACTGACCCAGGTATGATCATTTAGCTACTGAGGTAAGGCAGTACTCAAAAGAGTGGATGCTGTATCTATGTCTCACTCATGCTAAGCAGCAGTAATGCAATAAAGCAGGAAAAAATGGGCTGTAACATAAATGTTGCAAAAAATATTCAATTTAAAAAACAAATTACTAAATTCAAGATCTCTAAATGTTATGTTTTCAATTACTGAGAGGGAATTATTTGGGAAACCCAAATAAAGTAATTTGTTAAGCTCTCTGAACAGTTTTCTTTTTTTTTTTTTAAATATATAAAGAAAATACTATAAAGATTTCAAGAAAACATACTTTGCCAACATTGTCTCTCACAGAAATATTATTGCTTTATAAAAACATATCAGACTATTCTTTTCTTGGTTTCATCATTTCAACATCACTACAGTGTAAGGCATTGCATCAGTGTAAATAAGAGGAGAATCTTTCTCATTTCACTGGTTATTTGTATTCCAAAGGAGCAGATGCCTTTCAAATTATGCGAAAATCCACAGAGCATCTTGTACTATAGCAGATGAACAGGTTAATTTTTCTTTTTGCACATAATAAATCATAAGTGCTTTAACACCCATAGTCGCATTTCATGAACATAAACCTTCTGTTTAATAATGTCTGTTTACAACTAGAATCAGACATACAGTAATCTCTTGCCTGGGATAAACATTAATCCTGATCTGTCTAGAAAAATTATACAATTCATTACCATAAGTAATCTCTATTGTGCCCCATGCTTAACCTTCATCTTTTTTCCTGTCCTATAATCTTGCAAATCCACTGGTGGTGTATGATTGGCATCTGGTGTTAACACAGACTTTACTGCACACAGCACAGCCGAAGAAGCCCGACACAAACACGTCACTTCAGGGCAGTGCCTGTTCAGCTGACCGCTCCTCAACAACTTTCACCAAAAGGTGAAAAAAACCCGCAGGCCAAGAAGAACAGGGTCTAACAATATCATCTAACACAGAGGGGCACTTCACTTTCCATACCCTCGCTGCCATTTAACAAAAGTTAAAGGTATTGCTCTGATTTTTTTGTAATATCTCTGGTCAAACCATCACGTACCATATCCAAGCTGGAACAAACCATGTCAGGGGACTTTAAGGAATGGAAATGGATTGGTACAGAGAAGAACAAAAGCTACTATGAACACGTCAAAGCAGTTAGAGATTATTCACAGGCTTGATCACAATATTTAAGCAACAAGACATGACAGACAGTGTCTTTCCAGGGGCTTATGAACACTCTAACTGTGAGGAAAAGAATGAGGCCAAAGGCTTCAATCCCAAGAAAGGTAATCCCCAATTACAGAAATGTGGTGTCTGGAGTGTCTTCTTGTATTATGAGAGAGAGAACACAGGAAACTTAGGACAGGAGAAAGCCAGTAAGTCTACCTTTCTATTTTTTTAAATTTAGCAGTTACAGTTTTCCCCCAGACCCGCTCGCAGCATTAGGCATTTTAGATCTATGAGGACAGAAAATAAAATTATCTTTCAAGTATTTGGCCAAAACAAAATTTTTGACACTTCCAAATTATGCATGCCTTAAATACCTCCCCCCAGATTATCTGACCCAGTGATTTCCTGGAACTCTAAATTTTCCAGGCATGCCATATGAAAAAAGTATTCCCTGCAGAACAAGCCAGATGAGAGTTTTAACAATATACAGTCTTCTATCCTTGAATTCTCAGCTTACACACTTCCTATGAAGGTAAGAACCAGATGTTGCTCATATCTTTTCACTGTTTTGAGGCGTCTGTGGACTAAATGGATGCGTCATTTTGACAGAGGGATGCACACATGGACTGATTCAGTGAAAGAGAAGCAAGAGTCCTGGGATGGAAAAAAACCTCACACTGCTGCTGCCTTTACTTGTGCCTAGGTAAAGTGCTTTCCTTCTGCCGTATGGATAAAGATCTCTTTTAAATTAGGATAAAACTTTCTTTTAAAAGAAAAGGAAAAAGACTCAGGAAAAAGTAGTAAATACCTTTTTGAGCACACCAAGGAAAGAAGAGTTTATCTGCACTCCCCAAAAGAGCAATAAAGCAAAACAGACTCTAGTGGCAATGTGAGACAAACTGGTAGAAATGCTGACAAAAACAAAACCAACCAACCAGTGAATTTTTATTGTGAATTTTTTTCCCCCACAGAAAAACGCAATCCTTTTGTTGGAAATTTTTCACGTCAAGGAGTTGTGGGATTTTTGTTAAAAATACACTTTTTTCTCCTGTAAAGCCATAACCTTTTTGTTGTTAAAATCTCCAACCTGTGCTGTAACCTATTCATCAGAAGAATCTCTTCTTTTTTCTCTCTTCAGGGAAGTTTATTTATGTCATCTCCAAATAAAAAAAAAATACCAATACTCAATAACTCATGCAGTAGCTCTGAAATATCACTCTGTAGGAAATGTTATTCCTTTACAGTTTAGGCTAAATTATCTCAGTAATTGCAGGTTGACACAGTAGATAACAATTTTTTACACTTCAAAATTGTGTTGAAGGACATATCCATAAATTCTACCACTACTTCTAGCGACTGGTTGGGACATTGCCTAAAAAGCCAAAAGGAAGGGAAATATTATTGTGGGAAAGTAATTTGAAGTTTTAAAATGGTAAACCACCAGAAAAGCCCTCGTGATTTGAGTTTTATCAGAGACTGAAAATTCCAAGAAATCTTACGTTACAAAATGTAATGTAAAGTTTCATAACAGTCAGGATAGGAGTTATGGTGAAGGCGACGGTCAATGTGACAGTAATTTGGCAACACTAAAATTTAATAAAAATTTAGTGCTTATAGCCCACATTTTTGCAATCCCACTTTGTTTCTGCTCTGGGTGAGGGCAGTGAGAGCAGCCACGATTATTCAACACTTTCCACGACCAAGTCCAAGGTTATTCTATTACACTTTACATTTGAGATTATTTGTGCAGCCCGGGGGTTTTCCTTTCTTAATTCAGCTTTAATCAAAGAAAAATAGGCTACGAAGAGATGATGAGAGGTTACTTATTCCATACCTTGTAACCCAGGTAGGGTGCTGTGCATCAGTATCTTCCTTTGTATTTGTCTGTGCTCTTCTTGCAGATATTCAGTAACAGTCTCTACAGTCTCCCCAAGCAATCTATCCTTATTATCATAAAGTTTCTCCTCACATCTAACCTTTATCTTCATGTCTTACCTCAAACCCACTATTTCTCATTCTACCTTTTATCAGAGGGTAAGAGAGTAAATGATTCCCTTCACTTCTGCAGGAACGCTTAATGTATTTAAAGGGACTTATTTTTTTCTTAGTCTTCTATATGCTAAACTACCTCAGTTTCTTCCAGTATTTCCTCATAACTATTTTCTAGACCTCTACATACCTATGTCACTTCTTTCTTCATTTTCTAACATTAGCCCAACACCTTTCTCTATGGCAGTGTCCTGCACTGAGCACAGCAGAGCAATTACCTCTTTCATCTCAAGGATGACACATCTGGCTTTGCCTCTCAGCATAACCTCGGCTTTCCGTGCAAAGTCACCATTGTGTTGATAAAAATCCAACTTGGGAACTATTACAGCTCTCACCCTTTTCCCAGAGAAAAGATTGCGCTCCTGTCCAGATTCTGTTGATCAGTCCTCTGTGTTTTCCAGTTTGCCATTTGGAATGTTAATCCCTCCTTTGCAGGCTTGCAGTCACTCTTCTTTATGTATTATCCACAAACATAAACACTTTTTTCCTTGTATTCATGTGAAAAGGATGGGATCAGAATATGAAGTCCACTCTGCATTTCCTTCTATTGCTATCAGGAGCTTATTTATGCTGCATATTAATTGACTTCACCTTAGAAAACCCAATGACTTTTGTCTAATATCCATCTCTTTCATAAGTCATTTTTGTACTTTAATATACTGCCTTGGTACAACACATTACTGTACACAGTAAGTAGCTCATAGTAGGAAATCATATTAACCGTCTAGCCTAGAAGTGACAAGTGAAGTGTGGATAAGAATGTCAGCACTCCCCACAGAAATATATTCAAACAGGCAGAAATCATTCCTTATGTAATAAAGAGTAAACAAATAAATTCAGGAAATCTCAGAAACAGTGGTGGGATATTATCACATTTTAAAAACCCTGATAACAAGGAAAGAGAGAAGAATGCTGGATAGAAAGATATTGCTGCTTCCGTGTGCAGCAACTGTATTTTCTTTGAGTATGTAGTATATAATTTCAGATGTAAAAAAAAATAATGATTATAAAAATCAAATAGTGTTTCCTCTAAAACTGTATGAATGCTAAATAATGCAGGATGATTGTTAGAACAAAAAGGGTAATGAAAATAGGTCATTCATTTCATGTAACTGAGTTGTCTAGAAGCTTGGAATCTTGGTTAACCAGACATTTTAAGTTCTCTAATCACCAGAGAGAAAAGGCATGCAAAAGCTTTTTGGAATTATTGGTCTTTATTAATGATACAGACAGAATTGCTCACTTAGGTAGTCAAGATGATGATTCTCCTAGATTTCCTCTAATTCTGTCATGTCTCTTCTCACATTCGTTATGTCAGTTTTCCTGGCCCACTCATATGCAAATATTTTTCTCCTCCCCCTGATTCCTCTGAATACAGTAATACCTCAAATATCACGGAGCCTCTCTTCCAAGAACCTCTGGAAAAATGCGAAAAACGTGAAATAGGATTTGTATACACAGTAGTCCCTTGAATTTCACAGGGTCTGGAAACATGCTGCAATAAGTGAAATTTGTGAAGTAGTAATACGTAACTACGGCTAGCCTCCCACCCTCTCAGCTCTGAGCAGCAGGAGCAGCAGCAGCAAGCAGCAGCATGCAGGAGCAAGCAGGAGAAAACAGCAAACAACAGCTAGCAGAAGAAAACAGCTCCTGCATGCAGCAGCTAGCAACAGCTAGAAGCAGCTAGCAGAGGAGGGCTCTGCATGACAGCTGGACGTAATATATCTTTTGAGACAGTGTTATAAAGATTCCTCACCATTTTATTAATCTTAACAACACTATTATAAGAAAGTGAGCTCTGGGTGGCCCTGAGTGAGTGGCAGATGTTAACACTGCCCCTCCCACCGCCCCACGTGGGGCAAATGAGGTGTGGGAGCTGGAAAATATCTTCATAGGAAAAAAAACCTGCTATGTACTGAAGCCAGGATAGCTGAAGCGCAAATTAGAGAGAGATTACTGTATTTTTAAGCTTAATAAACCTGGTTGCTGCCTGGTTGGTTCTTTAGAGTACTCATGCTGGCGATGTGCTTTATGACATGTATTTTATTTTTATTTAAAATAATAAATATATAAAAAGATGTATAGTGTTGTATTGGGTCTGTCTGAGACGATAGCAGCCCTTGCAATGCTGTGCTTTAGAAGGGTGTTGGTAACACACAAGTGCTTTGACTACAGCCAGGCACACATTGCATTAATGTCCCTTCCCCTCATCTGAGGACGAGATTCTGGGAGGAGACACAAGCAAGTCAGCTGATCCAGACTGACCAAAGGGATATTCCAATACCATATGATGTCAGCTCAGATATAAAAGCTGAGAAAGAGAGTAGGAAGACAGGGGGCATTCATTGCTCTCGATGACTGCCTTCTAATCACACATAGGAGCCTTGCTTCCCTAGATGTGAATGGACACCTCTGCTTATGGGAAGTAGAGATTTTAGTTCTTTTTCTTTGCTTCTGCGCACGCTTTTGCTTTCCTTTTTTTGCTTATACTAAACTACCTTATTCCAACTCACCTTTTGTATATCATCTTATTATTTGGTACTGAGCAACCATTTGGGCCCCTGGCANTGCACTGAGCACAGCAGAGCAATTACCTCTTTCATCTCAAGGATGACACATCTGGCTTTGCCTCTCAGCATAACCTCGGCTTTCCGTGCAAAGTCACCATTGTGTTGATAAAAATCCAACTTGGGAACTATTACAGCTCTCACCCTTTTCCCAGAGAAAAGATTGCGCTCCTGTCCAGATTCTGTTGATCAGTCCTCTGTGTTTTCCAGTTTGCCATTTGGAATGTTAATCCCTCCTTTGCAGGCTTGCAGTCACTCTTCTTTATGTATTATCCACAAACATAAACACTTTTTTCCTTGTATTCATGTGAAAAGGATGGGATCAGAATATGAAGTCCACTCTGCATTTCCTTCTATTGCTATCAGGAGCTTATTTATGCTGCATATTAATTGACTTCACCTTAGAAAACCCAATGACTTTTGTCTAATATCCATCTCTTTCATAAGTCATTTTTGTACTTTAATATACTGCCTTGGTACAACACATTACTGTACACAGTAAGTAGCTCATAGTAGGAAATCATATTAACCGTCTAGCCTAGAAGTGACAAGTGAAGTGTGGATAAGAATGTCAGCACTCCCCACAGAAATATATTCAAACAGGCAGAAATCATTCCTTATGTAATAAAGAGTAAACAAATAAATTCAGGAAATCTCAGAAACAGTGGTGGGATATTATCACATTTTAAAAACCCTGATAACAAGGAAAGAGAGAAGAATGCTGGATAGAAAGATATTGCTGCTTCCGTGTGCAGCAACTGTATTTTCTTTGAGTATGTAGTATATAATTTCAGATGTAAAAAAAAATAATGATTATAAAAATCAAATAGTGTTTCCTCTAAAACTGTATGAATGCTAAATAATGCAGGATGATTGTTAGAACAAAAAGGGTAATGAAAATAGGTCATTCATTTCATGTAACTGAGTTGTCTAGAAGCTTGGAATCTTGGTTAACCAGACATTTTAAGTTCTCTAATCACCAGAGAGAAAAGGCATGCAAAAGCTTTTTGGAATTATTGGTCTTTATTAATGATACAGACAGAATTGCTCACTTAGGTAGTCAAGATGATGATTCTCCTAGATTTCCTCTAATTCTGTCATGTCTCTTCTCACATTCGTTATGTCAGTTTTCCTGGCCCACTCATATGCAAATATTTTTCTCCTCCCCCTGATTCCTCTGAATACAGTAATACCTCAAATATCACGGAGCCTCTCTTCCAAGAACCTCTGGAAAAATGCGAAAAACGTGAAATAGGATTTGTATACACAGTAGTCCCTTGAATTTCACAGGGTCTGGAAACATGCTGCAATAAGTGAAATTTGTGAAGTAGTAATACGTAACTACGGCTAGCCTCCCACCCTCTCAGCTCTGAGCAGCAGGAGCAGCAGCAGCAAGCAGCAGCATGCAGGAGCAAGCAGGAGAAAACAGCAAACAACAGCTAGCAGAAGAAAACAGCTCCTGCATGCAGCAGCTAGCAACAGCTAGAAGCAGCTAGCAGAGGAGGGCTCTGCATGACAGCTGGACGTAATATATCTTTTGAGACAGTGTTATAAAGATTCCTCACCATTTTATTAATCTTAACAACACTATTATAAGAAAGTGAGCTCTGGGTGGCCCTGAGTGAGTGGCAGATGTTAACACTGCCCCTCCCACCGCCCCACGTGGGGCAAATGAGGTGTGGGAGCTGGAAAATATCTTCATAGGAAAAAAAACCTGCTATGTACTGAAGCCAGGATAGCTGAAGCGCAAATTAGAGAGAGATTACTGTATTTTTAAGCTTAATAAACCTGGTTGCTGCCTGGTTGGTTCTTTAGAGTACTCATGCTGGCGATGTGCTTTATGACATGTATTTTATTTTTATTTAAAATAATAAATATATAAAAAGATGTATAGTGTTGTATTGGGTCTGTCTGAGACGATAGCAGCCCTTGCAATGCTGTGCTTTAGAAGGGTGTTGGTAACACACAAGTGCTTTGACTACAGCCAGGCACACATTGCATTAATGTCCCTTCCCCTCATCTGAGGACGAGATTCTGGGAGGAGACACAAGCAAGTCAGCTGATCCAGACTGACCAAAGGGATATTCCAATACCATATGATGTCAGCTCAGATATAAAAGCTGAGAAAGAGAGTAGGAAGACAGGGGGCATTCATTGCTCTCGATGACTGCCTTCTAATCACACATAGGAGCCTTGCTTCCCTAGATGTGAATGGACACCTCTGCTTATGGGAAGTAGAGATTTTAGTTCTTTTGCTTTGCTTCTGCGCACACTTTTGCTTTCCTTTTTTTTGCTTATACTAAACTACCTTATTCCAACTCACCTTTTGTATATCATCTTATTATTTGGTACTGAGCAACCGTTTGGGCCCCTGGCATCCAGCCAGAGTAAAACCCATATAGTCTTTTTGGCGTCCAATGTGGGGCTGATAAAGGCAGTTAAATATATATACATAGTGCAAGCCATAGGAATACAGCCGGGTCTCCTATATCATGGACCCATGGTCTTAATTGGGTCCCGCGAAGCCCTACTTCCATGTTGAATTAATATGCAAATTTGCCCCGCACCCTCAGACAGCTCCCCGGTGCTGTTTCTGCACTGTGTTGCTGTGTATCAGTTGCCACAGTGGTCATGCCGGGCGGGGGTGGTGAAGCGGTAGAGCCACCACGGTTGCACCCAGAACGGGACAAGCGGCTGAGCCGCCACAGCTGGAACGGGACAAGCAGCCAAGCCACCCCTGTTGCGCCCAGAATGGGACAAGCGGCCGAGCCGCTACCGCTGGGATGGGATGGGGCGAGCAGCTGAGCCGCTGCGGCCGTTGTCGGGATGGAATGGGGTAAGCGGCTGAGCTGCCACCACCGCAGCCAGGACGGGACGGGGCGAGTGGCCAAGCCACTGCCGTGGTGGCTGCACAGGTTGATTTGCATATTCATGCTGCCTAATTGAATATTCATGCACGCCAGGTTGTGCATGCGCAGTTGTGAAAAGGTGCATCCTTTAATGCTGAAAAATCATGCCGCTAAGATGTGAAGCCACAATATGGGGGGCGCAAAGTGGAAGAGGGCCAACTGTAGTAGCAAGCCCTTCTGAATAGCAAGCTCCAGTGCAGAACATGGAGTTTTCTGGGCAGCAGTGCCTATCATTTGTTTGGGAACACACTGATACAAACAATGAGTGCTTGCTTTGGTGTTTGCATACTAATAGGCCTGTTATGCAAGGGAAGTTATTTGCTGGGAACAATGGGGAAATACACCTCTTCCTCTCTGCCTGAAACTGACATTGGGATGGATGGCTTTATGAGGAGCCCCCTTGTGGACCTTACTAACAGTTTGGTATTGTTATTATTATTACTTAGCATGGTTGGCACACTGTGGTGTTTGTACAATCTGGTGCTACCCCGACGTACCAGAAAGAGAACTTTGGATGATGACATATTAAAAAGTGCCCTGAGGTGTCCAGTTCCTGAATGGCAGGGTATATGGGAGACTTTGGGCAGATTCCTGGGATGGTTGACACCTCCTGTTGCCTGGGATTTCACACCTGAACAGGTGTTTGATCCTAAGAAACTGACATGTCACCTGATGGAAGGGTGCCTTGCCTACCCCAATGTAACTGGTAAAACCTGTTACAAGTGTATACCGCCAAAGACCCGCAAAATAGCAAAGAATCTGTAGAATGTATCCTAGGAGAAAACCCGTGAAGGAGCGAAGTAGTGAACTTGAAAGTGCAAAATAGTGAGGTATTACTGTACTTCCATTCTGACTGCCCATCCCACTTGGGATGCCTCAATGGAACTGCCATTACCATTCACCCCCTTTGCTCACCCAGTGTTAACTTTCTTCTCAAACCAAGCTCCTGATCAGATGTGGTGGTGCTTTGCTCTCATCTGCTGCAATATGTTCTTAGTCCTGGTATCGTCTACTTGCTTTCACTTCCAATTCATACTCAGTCAAATCCCTTCTTAAATCCTAACCACCTCTGTCACCGCTGCGAACCACTACATACTGGCAGAGAACGAATAAGGTTCTCAGTGAGTCTTGTCCAGCTTCCCCACTGTGCTCTCCTGTCTGCCTACACACATTTTTATTTCCTGCCTTAGGTAGAGATCGGAACAGTCTTTCTACAGAGTATGTCTACATTGCTCATTGCAAATTTGATCTTCAATTGTGAGGTGGACTAGTATCTATAAGAACACTCGGTCTCTCCATTTCTCCTTTTTGCTATTAGCCATTTTCAAGAAGCAAGTACAATTCATTCAGAATGCATGTGTGTACACATGAATTTATCAACACAGATTATGTGTATATAAGCATACTTATTTCTATATGCACACACATTTGCATACATGCAAACAAAGAGTAATTTCATAATAAGAAAAATTGAGTGGTGCTGCAATTTTTTGTAGTGATGAACACTTAGTTTTATTGCAATACTTAGTTTTATTGCAGTAAATGCCTGATGTTATAGCATGGTGGCATTGTGAGTATCAGTAACACCCTTTTGACCTGAGTGTTGTAGTATACCATTATAGACCAACAAGAGAGCAGTGCAGAAAACTGTTCCCTCTCTTGCTCTGTCTACCGTGCACAGAATTTTCAAATACCAGCAGTCCACTCCTGATTGATTAAGGTAATTACCTAGAGAAGTGGGGCCACTTACTGTGTCTTAAAATCTTCATGCATATAACTTTGGAAGAAGAAAAACTTTGTATTTTATCTTTAAAAAAGGGATGCAATACAGCTAAGAAATTTTTAATTAAGATTTCATGACTCCCACAGTTATGGTCATTCATTCCCCAAGTGGAAGCATGTGGCAATCTGCAAGCAATTTCCCTCCTCTCCACCATGAGCTTCAGATGTCAGGCATTTCGCAAACAGGGAACCTTGCAAATGCCTGAAACAGGACTGCGGGAAATTTATATCGCAAATCGCTGGGGTCACAATGGCGAGGTCGCGATGCACCAGGGATGTACTGTAATAGGAAAATAGCAGCTGAATAATATACTTAGGTGAATGTTTCAAAAGTCTTTAAGATGAACATAGTATTAGTAGGTCTTCTTACCTTTCAAAGTATTATTTATATTTGCTTCCCAGATACTCGTTTTCCATCTTTTCCTTCCAGTGCTACAATTGCACATATTAAGAAAAGCAGTCTTGTAACTGGATTCTCCACAAACATTCATTCATTCCTTCCTGCTTCATCTCATTTTGCCACCAGCCTAGGTTAACATCTCAGTTTCACCATCTGAACTAATTTTACTTCTCTAAATAAACTTCAGAAACTGTGATTTATTTCATCAGGAAGCACACTGCAATCTGCACTCTTTGTCTTCTGCTCTTCATTAGTTGCAGTAAATCTCTCCTTTGCCCCCGGCCCCAGCTGTGATTCTGCATTTTTTACTCCTCTTCCAAAACTTCTCTACGATTTCCATTTCACTTGTACGTACCTTTACCTCCTTCTCTCACCCTGAACTCTGCTCTGGCTTTGCCCCTGCCTGCAATAGCAAGCACACAGGTATTTTTCAAGTCAGATTTTCTCACAGTTCACATTTGTTAAGTCCCGTATCTGTGTAAACAAGCTGCAAAAAATAGGGAGCAACAAACTCAATACTTGTGCATTTATTTTCCTAGGTCTGGGTAGTGATACTTTCCACATTACTGTGAATATTAAGAGCACCTTTCTATAATTCATGCTATACACTATGTAACCACAACCCAATGGACTCTGTAGTCTGCAGTTAGTGGATGTGAAAAGTGCAATCTTTTACTAAGAATTCCTGCGTAGGACTAGCCTGAAACTACGTCTCTCATTATGAGGGAAATTCTGAAGTATCATACAATTTTTTTATTTTTAAATAAACAATTTTTTTAAAGCCCTTAAATATATTTCCCACAGAAGAGCTGCTTTTCAATTTTATTTAGCAAATATCAAAATGAAGCCAGAAAGGACTTAACAAGATGAATGGTTGTACCCTCTCCTCCTTGGGCAGATTTGCAGAGCAGCCTGGAGACACCCTTAGTCCACGAGTCCACGCAGATACCCTATGATCTGGGCAATGGGTCTTGTGTCTCACAGGCAATCTCTGCTTGACCTCCCCCTGGAGTGCTCTCATCTGCTTTTCCCTTTCCTGAGCCTAAAACTCTGCTAAACCTGTAACAGATTTAATATGTATTAATTTAAGAGCTTCACTGCATTGCCTGAAAACAATGGTTTGATGCCTGGAAAATATATTCCTTTAATTGGTCTGTGGCTGCCCTTCTTAAATATTTATGTAAACTCTATTGTGTTCAAGGGCATAAGGGTTAAACCTCAATGAAGCTTCTGGCCTTATATTTGTAAGAGTTCTCTCAAATATAATACTTGTTGGTTTTAGGTAAACTAATTCCACTTTTAGTTGAATCAAGAATACATTATCATTTTGCAGCCACAGAAAGTAAACTATTATTAACTGAAGATTGTAAGATGGAATAGTAGCTGGGACACTGTAGGTCTGAACATGTTTTAAATCCCTCTGTTGTGAAAGATGGTGTAGAGAATATAAATAAAATTCTCAATGTTTTTAATTAAAGTGAGTAAATGTCCACTTGGGGACTGTAATCAGAGACATTACAGTTGCAAATGAATACTTGTTTCATTATTTTCCTAAGTAATTTCCTGCACAAAATAATATTTAGATTATAAAAGGATCATCTTTCTGAAGAGTCCAAGACTTGCTTGTCCTAGATTTAGGAAAATACATTATCGTTATTTTTCCAAAACAAATACCATCCAACTGCATAATATCACAGAGTCATTTAGGTTGGAAAAGACCTTTAAAATAATCAACCATAGTCAACCACTAAACCAAGCGTCACTTCTATACACCTTTAGATACCTCCAGGGACAGTGACTCAACGACTTTCCTGGGCAGCCTGTTCCAATGCTTGACAACCCTTTTGGTGAAGAAATTTTTGCTGATATCCAATCTAAATCTCCCCTAGTGCAACTTGATGCTATTTCCTCTTGTTCTACCTCATTACTTAGGAGAAGAGACCAACGCCCACCCGGCTGCAACTTCCTTTTAGATAGTTGTAGAGAGCAGTGAGGTCTTCCCTGAGCCTTTTTTCCCCAGGCTTACAAACACCAGCTCCCTCAGATGCTCCTCGTAGGACTTGTGCTGAATAGACAAACCAGTCCAGATTTCTTCCTAGGAAGGACCTTAATATTGTTTGCCAGAGACAGTTGGATCCATAGGGAATCTGAAAATCCTCTAGCTCAGGTTGTCAGTAAAGTTGATACGAGATGTTGGGTCCTGTGAATGCCCTGGATGTGAGACCCTGCTGGGATAAGACACCTCTGACAGATCATAAATGCAGCATGCAATCTTATTTCCATGTGTATGCCAGAATCCCAAAACATGTACTTCTCATTGTGCCAGTGTTTGAATATTTGTAATTTTATCAGATTCTGCAATTTTTGTTTGTTCTGACTGAAAGCTGTCGTGTCTTAAAAGTACAATGTAAATACTTCTTTTATACCAAGGGGTGGATATCAACAGCATCATAAACACCTAGAGAAATGTGCAAAATATGGACTCAGTGAAGTCAATACTAAACTGAGTACTCAGACTAATTATAAAAATATTTCAAAGCATGTGCTGCACCAAGAAGTCAGACATGGGGTCCTGATTTTCATAATAAAATCTACATGTTGTGCCATTGCTCATAAACTACTGGTGACATGATAGGGGTGATGAGGAGTGCATCAAAGGCATGGCCAAAGGGTGCATTTGCCGTGCTGAATTTTGTTATGAGGGTAAGCAGGAACCATGAGTAACAAGTTTTCCTAGCTATAGCTCTACTTTGGTTATAAACTTCAGTTCTTCATCACCAATAATCGATCCATATATATGCTGCATTATGGACCTTTGTTATTTCTCAATTATTAAAAAAATACTAAGAAAATTAAAATGAGAAATGAAAGGTTATCAGTAAAAAATTTTAACATTTCAATTGCAAGTATTTGCACCATTCTGATCCAATGTATCCTTCTGTTAATGATACATCTGTCATTTTATTGACACCCCTAAACAGCTTTATTCTCTTTTCTAATTAAGAGACAAAGCTGATTATGTCATTCGATGAACTGACAGCTGAGCGCTTTTGTTATAATGTAAGAAGCAATGAATATGACTATTGTTATGCTAAAACAAAAAACTTGGGAATTTTTACTGGAAAACCCAAGATAGCATAATATATAATGGCGAAATTAGAACAGGTTCTTCCTATTTATGCAGACACACATGTGATTGTGTTATATAATTAAATGAAGATACTGTGTGAAGAATTAATTTCCAGTAATAGAAAACATAAAGCAACACTGATAGATAATATGCCTGACTAAAATATGTGAGGAGAAATCATCAGATCATAAAATATCTCAAATAAATAAATGACAGACTAAGCCATCAATCCTCAAGGAAAAATTAAGTTATTAAATAATCCAACATGTTTGCATGTCAGAATATGATTTCAGCTCCATCCTGCTGCTAAATCAGAGATACCTACTCAGAGGGCTCTTCCATGCAAAGGAATACATCTGGAAGTACTGTTCAGTGCAGCCTTACACAACTCAGAAGTGCAGAGCATATCCAGTTTGCATCACTTCCTCCAAGCTACCAAAAGTGCTCCTCTGTTTCGTGAACCAGAACTGGCTGCAATGACTGCTCGACCTGGTGAGCTGACAGGTATATTTAAGACAATCCTGTGGGTGGGATGAAATGCTCACCATTATAGGAAGGCCTTTGTGTTTGGACTGTCACTCCGAAATAGCAAGATTGGGATACTTACAGAAGAATTTGGAAACAAATTATGTACATTCTTAAATTGCAGCTTCTATCACCACCTCCAAGGTAACTGACAACAGCATCTAACCATCCAAATCCAAACCTCAAATATCTGGATTAAGGATAACTGATTGCTGATACTAGTTGTTATTTTCTCCTTAAAATAAAAAAGAAAAAGTTGAAAAAAAATCAAATCCCAGTCACACATTTTTTTCCCACACTGGGGTATGCTTTTAGTTTATAAGAGTAGAGAAATAAAAACCAAATTAAAATAATGAGTTAGACTCAACAGAATAAATCAACACAGCAGTATTAATTTAAATTTTGCTATTGCTAGGCCAAATGATACTGGGTAGGGATGATATTTCATTAACACTGGTGCACTAACAAAACTGACTGGGATGGTCACAGAACATGAAAACCCATCAATGAGTAGGAGCTACAATTCAGTCACCATCAGATGGGATTCCCAGAGGAAAGGTACTCTATGTAACCTGAAGAACTCTCAAAAAATGCCTTTGAAAATCAGATTAATAAAACCAAACACTACCTCTGCACCTGGTCATAGCCTAGATACAGAATTTTTCTTGCCTGTGCTGGGATCAATTCTGACCACAGCCAGCTGCTGGATCTCTGCCAGCCACAGCAGAAGCAGGGGTCTTCCAACATAACAGGCATCACAGCCATTTCTGTGCTTTCCCTTCTCTTTTTCTCCCTTAATTCCCCCTCATCCCCCTCCCAACAGCTCCTCTGGACAGTCTAGAGGACATGGCCAAGGAAGAGAAGTGCAGCCAAGATTTTGCTATGCCCCAGCAACCTCTCTCTGCTGTTGCAGGGTCACTCACAGCCAGAATGATTTAGAGCAGCCTTCAGGCCATTCTAACTTACAGTGAGAGACTTGACTGACTCATTGCTGCTCCAGGACTGTGGGAACATAAAGGTACCTTAAAGCCATTTCAGTCATCTTTGCTTCTGAACTGTGTTATTTTATCCTTGCCCATGACTGAAAAAACCTGAAAGCACGGGTTGTTTACATGTCTTGCAGCTGCAGCAAGGGGTGGTTTCCTTTGGCCTTTCTTCTGCCTTCATTTTTTGTTTTGTTTTGTTTTGTTTGTTTTGGCTTTATAGATAGCTCTGGTAGCTTTCATAGCCATGCACACCATCTGAGATGGTGATTTATGGCAGTCTCTGCTCTATTGATTGGTCTTCCAAAGCTGAGGCTCCCATCAGCTGCGAGACTGTGAGAAAGCATGCTGGGCTGGAGTTTGCTGTCTGCAACCAGGACAAGCAACATTCTTGTGGTTCCCATGTGTGCTGTGCCCATCAAGAATAATTTTGTAATTTAGCATCTTAATTCCTAAGGAATCAAATGCTAGTAATTGGCTAAACTGAAGAGAGATCAACTGTTTCACTGCTTATCAGCTTTGCTTATATTTTAACTTTGATGGGACTTTGGATTACATTTCTCCATTGATAATCTATTTTGTTACGCACAGAAAATATCAAACTATGTTTATTCTACGAATTCCTGTAGCACTCATGCACTTCTATATACCTTCTAAATTATCTTCCTTTTTAGATTTGCTGTTTTAATTTAATGCTCTTCATTGCATCGTTCACACTTACCTTCTTTGTCCTTTTCTTCTGTAATACCTTTATTAAACACAATTTTTAAAAATAAGAAGTACTTATATTTTTTACTATTATTGCTTCCTCTCTATCACTATCCAGATTTTACATTTCATTAAGCAGACAGTTTTAATTTTACTTTTCTCTGACTGTTTTCTCATTAGACTTTTTCTTGTCTTAACCCTTTCATTTTATTTTTCTCTTCTGTAATTTGCTTTCACCCTGGCTAATGGACACGTGTCTCTTTTGTGATTTGCTTTTATTCCCTGTTACTCTCCTTGTGACTTCTCTTTGTTGCTCAGTGCTGACAAGTGTTCTTCTCCAAACTCTGTGAGAGCAACAGCATTTGAGTGGTAGATTTAGGGACAATAAGTATCTATCGGAAAAGATTTTATTTGGCTTTATTTTTATTTTGACTGTAAAATCAGACCTCTCAAGTCCTAGAGCACCAGGGGGCATTGTTTCATTTAGAAAATAAAAATTGTCATGATAGCTATTAACTTCCCAACAAGTCCAATGCAATACCAACCAGAGCCAAAAGGGAAAAAAAAAAAAAATGGCGCTATTAGTAAGATGTAGCAACCAGGAGGGTTACAGGTCAAATGTTTTAATGCTTAAAAATGAGTATTATTCTGGAAAGCTTCTCCACAGTGAATCAGAAGTGTTGTATCTCTCACCTCCACCCCTGAATGCCTCAATGTTACATAGCATGGAGGAGGAAATAAAAGATCAGAAGTTATAATGACAGCTCCTCAGCAGAAACATGAATTTAATCAACAGTGGAAAATATTGATTGAAGTGTCTAGAAGGAACAGGCAGTGACAGACAAGGAAAATTACACATAAATGTAAAGACACTGCCTGAATTGCCATTAAAATGAGTGGAAATGTAAGGCAGCAGGAGAAAGTGGAATGTCCCCCAGGATGGGGCCCAGTGGCTACATTTTAGTGAAATAATTAATTGGCTGGATTCCTTAACAAAGTTCAGGGTAATAACAAACATAAGTGCAGCTTCACAGCTGGCTGAACTCACAATAGCAACAGGCAACTCTATTACCTCTACTGAAACAGTCCTGTTTGCCAAAGAAAAAGAGAAAAACAAGGCAGCAAAACTCTCTACAATTATGAGGGAAATCATCTATGTAACAATTTAACTAATGCCCAGAAGCTGAATGACTCACAGCATTAAGAAAATTAGAAAGGGTGCTCAGTAGTATTATATAATTCAGGACACGTACATTAGAATATCATGGTCTTAACACACCAGCAACAAATTTAAGCACAATGCAATACAGGGCTCCAAACCCTGCAGATCACAAGAAAATGCTTAATTCAAACCACACTGCAGCTATTTACAGATGATGGATCTACCAAAAATGGACTTTTTTTGTTGTGAGGTTTTTTGTTGTTGTTGTTGTTTGGGGTTTTTTTTTTTGTTTGTAGTTTTTTTGTTTTGCCTTTGGTTTTGGGGTTTTCTTTTGGTTTAGTTTTATTATCATGCGATTTGATGCTTGTGTAGCTTGCAGAATTCTTGCTCTAAGTGTGTTTGTAAGGAAAATGAAATTAAATACAGTGATCCCCGCATATTCACGGCTCACATATCCATGTATTCAATTAACTGTGGTTGGATTTTCAGTGAGTTGTGAGACCGCGCACGTGCGCAGAATGTCCTGCATCCTGGATTTTGTGGCCAGGAAGTACCAAAAGGCACTTCCTCTGCTTTAATGAGGTGCTACAGTGCGAGCCACACTCCCAGGACTGCCCCTCCAGACCTTATTAGTGGAGGGTGTGTGGCTACAGGCAGGGATTAGTTGAATATTCATGGGTTCAGTATCTTCACGGATTTCATAACTCGTGGGACCTGCCCAGACCCGACCCCCAGTGAGTTCCGGGGGATCACTGTATAGCTACCTCTGAAATGCCTGCTGCAGGTGACGACCTCCTGATGAAACCCATGGACAGCACTGTCTGAAACATGTACTCTGCTCACACTGCCAAGTCTTGCTACAGCTCCTCTAGCTCAAGTCATCTTGACTCAAGCCCAGAGCCAGGCCACATACAGACCAGAAGAATAAACTAAGAACAAGTCTGAGGTCATTTACCTAATCCATGAATCTGGGAAGGTTTCCTTTTTTACTTTGGGTCTCATTTCAATAAGAAAAATCACATATTGCCGTGAGCAATACTTGCTGAAATCCCCAGGAGATACTCCAAGTCCAAAGTTCTCCTAGACAGGGATAGAGCCCAAGAGATAATGTGTGTGCCTCGAGGTGAAGTGTGCTGGAAGGCAGCAGCAATAAGATATCAAGCTCAAAAGTCATGTGGCAAAGTTCTTACAGAGCAACTATTTCATAAATCTTCACTTTTTTATGCTGTGTTCAGCTTCAGAGCCTCTGCTGCTCTGCATCCCAAGAACAGGACACATCATATCCTCCTCTGAATGGCATATCAATTCTCCATAGAAAAGAGAATCACACAGCAGACACTTCATGGTTTGTTGTAAAGACTTCTTAAGGCTAGAGAAATATATGTCTATGTATATATACATACATAACAAATCATCACCAACACATCAAACACAAAAATTTCCTTTTTTCCCCTATATTTCATGATTTCAAGTTTTTTCTATTACTTTGAAAATTAAGTTTCTTCATTGTTACTAATAAAGCTCATATTGATCTCTATCCTTTATAATGAATAAACAACAAAGCATACATTCATACTACAAATAACACATTATTACATTTATGCAGAGTTAATTCAGTTCTTGCCATTTCCCTTACTATCAGTACAGTATTTTACCTACTTGTACATTATCATTTTACGGTTACGAGTCATATGACTTTAAATGCTCATTTTCTTGTTATATTATAAGCAACCTATTGAAGTCTAATTGAATACCAGATATGTAATTTAATCTCGAGCTTCTACTGCCACATGTAATATTAGGAGAACACTGTAGGTAAATTATAACCATATACCAAATTGGTTAAGAGTTTACAGTCCTTCAAGAAAACATTCAGCACAACAGCTTGCAGCAACTGTGTATTATTTTCCATATCTACTATTAACAATATCCTTTATTTATTTTCTTGTACATTAGCATTTTAAAAATAAGTGTTTATGTTTACTGTTTCCTTCATCAAGACTTGTTTTGGAAATAATATGGCTAAGTTTGAAATACATATAATGTTTACAATTAACAAAAGTCCATGTTCATTGAATGCCTACTCATGGAGACAATGTGTTTAAAACACAGGTTAAAGCTCAAAAGCAGGTCAATACAGCATCATTATCCCATCATCCAGAAACAAATCCACCTGTGAAATTTGGAAGCATTTATAAATTTCATACTTAAAACCTATCAATACACTTAGGGTAGGTCTTAAAATCTGTATCTGAAACATCCTGTTAGAATATCTAGAGAAAGATCTTCTGTGAATAGATTCGCATTTTCAAGAACTGCTCTGAAATCTCAACCTAGGATACTCTGTAGGGCTGCAGCTGTTACATCTGCCATTTCCTACACTGTAATGATAAAGAGAATGTTATTGTTCATTTCAATTTAATGTGTGGATAATACTGTCCCTAGGCACCAACTTTCTACCAAGGAGGTAAGATTATTGTAATATCCACATAATTAATTGTATTATCATTTTTCTTACTTTTTAAAAATTTGCTTTTGGTTAGAGAAGATTATTGCACTGCTTCTAAAAATGTCTTTACAATTAATTATCTTTCACTGCAGCAAGCAACTAGGAAATGGATATTAATCATATAAGACTTTCTCAAATTGCTGGGATTATCTCATTTTTAATTACAGGTGGCACAAACAGCTATGAATCTCATTGTTTGTGCAAGAAATGTGGCAAACTACTTAAAGCCCTTGTAATATGCTTTTTTGCACTGGACTCAGTCTACTTTTTTTTTTTTTTAACATAAAATATTCCAGTTCACCTTGGAAAGGCTCTTCAGTGTTCAATACCATCTATGGGAAGTTTCATCACAGAAAACAAACATCAGCCATCAGTCCAAATCTTTCTTTCTAGGGGCTTTAAGCCAGTTGTGCTCCCAGGCAACACAGAACAATGCCAGCACATCATTTTAAAGACACAACTGACACATTGAAGACACAGGATTCCTAATTAGAAGCACTACTTGACTCAAAGTTGGAGCTAGTAATCCCACTAAAATGACTGTTTTCTAAGCACCAGAACATCCTCGGTCCACCAGAGAAATGCTTGGTGTTTGCATTGGCTTTATCCACAATGTGCCTGCAACGCCCTGCGCTCAGCTGCTAGATCCCATCTCTGCTGTGTGAGAGCACAGCAGACACATTCCCAACCAGCCAACTGAGCTAAGCAACCTGAGGAAAGTTTCTGGAGAGAGAAGGTAAGAGAAAAGGGAGAAGGAAGAACAGAATCAAGACCAAAACAAAAGGGAAAATCAAGCTGAAGAAGAAAGGAATAGATTTGAAAGTCATGCAAAGACCTAGGAAGACAGAAAACAAGAGAAATATAAATGCTGAACCCCAGGGAACAAGGTGGCAGTATCTTAACCAACTTGGTCCAGACCTCTTAGTTTTTCAAGGACTATGCTTTAACTAGAGCCTGGCATGGTGACTGTGGAAACTACTGTAGAAACTTAAAGTTCAAAATGTTAACCACACAGTGAAATCCATTAATGGAAAGTCTACATTATAAAAATACTGCTCAAAGGCCCAAACCTCACTGCGTTTCTGATTCACAGAAACTGCAAGAGACAAAAGGCACGTTTCTGTATGTATTTCTCCTGCCACACACTCCTTGGCATGCACCTGCTTCTGGCATTAGAGTCAACAGGAAATCCAGACAGGGGAGCTGTTAGTTTCACCTCAACCATTCTTACCTTTAAACCTAAAATGATAACCACAAAATGTTAATAAAATAAGTTTCTGACTTTGAAAGTGGAGGAAGGAAGCCAGAGGCAGACAAGAGAATATACTGTCTTCATTAATGTGTACTCCTANGAAGATTGATTATTCTGTATTAATACATCATAAAAATATATTTGTGAAAGAAAAATATTAGGTAAAAAAGCATAAGCCAAGATAGGCTTTTTTGCAACTAGTGAAGCAGAGGTCTCATCTTGCAGCTGTGGTGCTGAAAACCGTACCGCTTTCACAGGTGTGCTCACTGCACTGCTCAGAACATATAAATTCATTCCTATCTAGCTTTTTACTTCATCAGTTCAAGTTTTGACTGAAGTTTTAACCATATTAGAACCTTACACAAGGTTCTTACCTCATTCTTCCCCTTCTTCCAGAGTCTTGTATTCCTCAACAGCTTCTGTGAGACTATTTGCTTTTCACCTTAAAACTGAGCAATTGTGAGTTATATAAAGAATCTTACTTCTAGCTAATATCATCTTTCAGTCCAATTACCACTAACATGTAGCCTTCCTGCTGCTCAAACCTGTACCAGCTCCAAGAATGACTCTCCACAACTCACTTCAGAGGGTACAGAAAGGTTTCTCTTGTGCAAATCTGCATTATTTTTCTCAGAAAGCATGTATGTCTTTTTGATGTTAGCACAGGACAAACCTTCTTATTCTTGCAGGTGATACCATCTGCAGCTGTTTAACAAAAAGTTTATGAGGCAAAATTTCTACTGAACAGTCTTTGCTTTCTTACATTGTCTCCTTCAGCTATTCCCTGTGTTAAATACTGTCTGTAAGTGAATGGAAGGGTCTAAGACTTGTTTTCACTAATTCAGCTCTTGAACAATGAGATTTTACTGAAGTACTGAGAATAGATAAAATATTGCTATAAAGGAAAGAAGAGCTAAAGGAAGAAGGATGATGGGAATTGAGCAATGCACAGTTAAAAGCAGTAAGGCACATGAAAAGGAGTATGCCTCATACTTTCAAATTAACTTGAAAGATTACGCAGAAAGAGAAACTGCAAAGAAAGCATCATGACATGAATTAAGAGATAGGAGAACCCAGAAGATGTAGGATTGTGCAACCGACCCATTTCACAAGACTGCTCTAATAGAAAGCAAGATCCTGGGCAGAATTACTCTGAAATAATCTATCCTAAACAGTTTGTACACTATTAAATGTGCTAGCTGAAATTTAAATTCAAAGCCTACATTGCTTTCACAGTTACTATGGAAGCGCCCACCCTCTGTATATTTCAGATCCACAGTCTTAGACTTGGCCTTCTTTGCATATTAGATTATAAAAAAATGTTGTCATTTCTTCACAAAAATATCTCTGAAGATTGACCTTTCCCTTCTTTCACACAACTACAAATCACATCAAATGGCCATGTCATCTTGCTCGTCAAAGCTGCTGGACATGGTCTAGTAAGGATTAAGTTCTAGCTTCTTCATTCTGAGCATCTCTGAGGCGGGGTGTTCTGGTGGAGAAGGAAGCAGTATCTGCCTTTTGGCTTTCTTCTCCCTTCTGTGTTGCGCTCAAACTTAGCTTCTTCACTAAGACTCTTCATGACTTTCCTGTATTCTTGGGGAAAACAGAATTTTCAACTAAAACTCCAATCTGTCAGCAGTACTGCCCCTCACAGCTTGGGAGTTCCTTTCCTGTTACATTACCAGCAGCTGAGAGGAGACTGCTCCATGCAACCAATGCCCAGAACGGTTGCACCTGAGAGAATAGTGGGAATGTAGCCCCCTCACTTGGGCCACTTGATAGATTCATTCCCATGTCATTTTATAAAGCAAGNTCCAGTCTAAACCTCCCCTGGGGTAGCTTAAGGCCATGTCCTCTTGTTCTGGTGTCGTCAGCCTGAGAGAAGAGATTCACATCCACCTGACTGCAACCTCCCCTCAGGTAGCTGTAAACAGCAATCAGGTCACCTCTGAGCCTCCTCTTCTCTAGGCTGAACAATCCCAGTTCTGGTAGCCGCTCCCCTATAACTCAACTATAATGTGTCTGCTCCTGATTTCTACATATGATTATTCTCTCACACTCAACTGAAGATGATCAACACTTGAACTTATGGTGCAATTCTATGCAACAGATGGATATATATCCATAAAACCACCATTTACACAACCAAGGTGACTACCCATGGCAGATATTCAGGAATAAGGCCTTTATGTGCACATTTAAAAAGGTTCTAGTGTACAGACCTCTCTCTGCTGAAGATGAGTAAGTCTGAAAAACTATGCTGTGGCAATTCCCTGGAGGAACAAAGGACTCTAGGATTGCCTACATTGTTTTACACAAACTCAGGAGTTGCATAAATAAAAATTAATTCACTGTGCACATAATTGCATCTGTCCCTGGGTTACACATCAAACAAATTGTCTTTGCTGAGGATAAGACCTTAAGACCCCATAAGACATGTCACCTAAGATTTTTTCCATTATGGTACAAACTAGAATTCAGTTCTTAAATATGACCATTCTAACGTTGTCAAAGTCTAGTAAACATTGATTTTTAAAGCAAAAGACCAAGATAAAGAGAGCTTATTTATTCTTGTCTAGAATAAAGCAGGAAGTTACACATCGTTTGGAAATGACAGATCTAAACGTTAACTGAAAGTTACTAAAAAGAAAGGGAAGTCATTATATTTCCATTTCCTCCATGATTATTTATGAGAGAAATATATACACACATAAGGGAATTTATAAACCTTTATGAAAAAGGTAACTCTTTGCCAGAGTACAGTGGACAGACAGGGTAGAGGGAGTTAGATAACGTTACTCAAAATAGATCAGAGCTAAATATGCCGGCTCTGCTCACTTTCCAAACTTTTTTTTTTGTTAAATGCTGACCAAGCTTAACTGGGCAAGACCTGCTTAGTGTAGTCATTTTCACATTCCCACTGAACATATCAACCCTGACAACATTTTTTTTCTTCATCTCAACAGTGGAGAGTTATATGTAATTCCCTCTAACTCAGCCAATTAAAAAAAAAAATTAAATTTAAGAAACTGCAGAAAGTGCGATACACTATTATATGAAATTGAACCAAATTTTACAATGGTCTGATGTTCCTGATATTTTTATCTTAACACATCAAGGGTGATAGAAGCTTCTTTTTGCTGTCAAAGTGATCAAAGAGAGGTTGAGAAAGAATCTATAAACAGATGCTGCCCAGTGACAAACCTTAAAGAACAAGACTGTGGGGCCAGATGTTTGAATGACCTTCGGACTACAGAACATGTTGGCATGGTGTTGATTTAGATAGCTGTTGGCAGGGGCTTTCGATCCAGCAGCTGAAAAAAAAAAAGTCTAAATTATGGAAATATTTTTTCTCATCTTTCCCCTAACTACAAAAACTGAAACTACTGGTCAGTGGGGCTGATGGCTGTCAAAGAAGTTGAATTCACCACACAACCCTGCCAGTAGGTATCACATCAAAAAGGAGTTAGCTGAATGAACAAGAACATCTTCAGGCTGTGCCATTTTGCATCCCCCTCAACTTTCAACAGCTGTTTCTTGAGTGAATACAGATGCAGAATAATTATATGAAATGTTTTAGATTTTCAATATACTACATAACGTTAATATATAACCTATTATTATTTATGGATGATGTAGCATAAAGGGTCATCAAGAAAGGATTTGGGAAGTGGAATAGGAAATTGAACAATTAATTAATAATGGTGATTTTCCTAAATTATGCTTCATACATGCTGTATCTTTGGAATTAAAATGGCATTACAAAAAACTCTCACACCAGCAAACCACACCAAATGCAGAGATAGTTCATCGCATACATATTGTTCATGTCAAATACTAGAAGACTCTGGAAATTATTATTACATGAAATTGTGATGCACTGTTCTGGATCTGTCTCAGCAAGCCCTTCCATTTTTTTAATCAGATCAGAAAAATTAGTCACATATTAGGAAAAACAAAAAAAAAAAAACAAACAAAAAAGAAAGTTATCAATCCAAAATTCCAGCAGATATTCAAGTCTGAGCCACTGCATACTACTAGAATAAATGGAGA
Organism: Pitta sordida; assembly: GCA_013390025.1. Taxonomy (NCBI): domain Eukaryota; kingdom Metazoa; phylum Chordata; class Aves; order Passeriformes; family Pittidae; genus Pitta; species Pitta sordida. The sequence goes on along the minus strand of WEKX01001808.1, from coordinate 228,158 downwards.
AAGCAGAAAAAGTCTTGCTTTGTAACATTAAATGTGATTGAAGACTGTACAGTTCTTCTTACGCTTTTAGACGTTTTGTCACTTTACCTGGAGAAATATACACTGCTTATTCTGAATTGCTGCTGATGTCCAGCACTTGTCAAAACCGCTATCTGTCAAGCACTTCACAAAGTGTTGCAAAATGACAGATCAGGATGTCTGAATAGATGGAGCCCCAGGAAAAACAGAACAGATAGAAAATTCATGACTCTAAACTACATCAAAGCGACTTCTGTCAACATCATGTCAAAAGAAAGAAAAAAAGAACTGTTCATTTTAGAGGGTTTTTTTCATTATATAAACACTTTTTTCACGTATGAGCTAAGTGTAAGGAAAAATTAACTTGGTGTACTGTATGATCATTTGAATGTGCCAAAAATACTCTTTAAGTAATCCAGGAATAAGGAAACTTCTAACAGTAGATACTGTCTGGCAGTTAAAATCAATGACATCCAAAAGAAATGCATGAAGAATCTATCAGCTTAAAATAGGACAAACCATCTGGCTCCAAAGAAATAAAAGTATTTTGCTGTGCGTGTTTGTTAGGTTCTCAGAATCCTACAACTGGATTAATGTTGTATTTCCTCTCCAATCAGTTTTGATCATCTCTACTTAGTCTGCCAATTGCACAACCCTAATTCAATGTTATATTGCAGGCAACAGATTTAATATCAAGACAATACTTAAAATTAAAAAAAGAAGCACCACCAGCATAATCAGACATTACAGATATAATCTTTTAAATAGTTCCTCAAAGGTTCCAGAAAATAAGCAGGTTATGATACGTGACTATATATATTCAAACTATACATAACCAAATTTTGAGAAAGAATCACACATTCAGAACGTTAACATAGCGGAGATCGAGAAACATTTTCTGTCTCACGTACTTTTCACCACAGGCTTTTGCCATTAGTACTAAATTCAAAGAAATTTACTAATACTGTATTGACTTCTAGAAATAAAGAGGCTAAATGACCCAGTACAATGGGTTTACTAGCTTTTAAAGCATTGAGAGATAGGAAGCATGCACACTCACAGAATCACAGAATATTCTGAGTTGGAAGGGACCCACAAGGATCATCGAGTTCAACTCTTAAATGGCACCACTGCCTCCCTGGCGAGAATCAAACTCCCAGTCTCCTGTATGAAAGGCGGCGACACTCACCACTGTACTAAAGTGGATTCTAACTCATGAACTTGGAAAAGGGAAAGCGGTGCTTTGTGCATAATCATGTAAACACTAGCAAAGTACAGCATTTGCAGCAAGTTTGGAACCCTGCATTGTCAGTTTCTAGTGTCATCTTTGCTGGCCAGTCTGTGGCTCATGGAACAGTATGGAATGGGTTGGGATGGAAGGGACCTTTCAAAGGCTGTCTGGTCCAACCCCTTACCTTCCACCTCACTCTTCTACCTCACTCTTCCACCCACTTTTTCAAAGGGCCTACAAAGCTGCTGTTGTGTCTGACATGGGTGACAGCTGATGCAGAAACTGGCTCTTGCTCAATGGTGCAAACATGCTCCCATTTTCCTTGGAAAAGCTGTCCATTAACCATGGGTTCGCAAAGTTTCTCTAGGTTCAAAACATTTGCAAGTATAAAAGTATGAAAAGGAATAGTGCCTTCTGTTTCAGAAAGGTGCTTTAGGACATCCTGTTGAATGTGTACACTGCTGGGAATTGTGATCTATTAATACTGGAATACAGTCGAAAGCACGTCTGCTTCTCACTGTACACAGAACTCAATACATCTTGCTTCCTACTTACAAAAAGATGTTTATTACCTGTAACTGTACAGAGGTGTGTGCTTCACAGCAGCAGTGATTGGTAATAAGCCTCCTTTTCTCATTTACATTGATAGCAAGCATTAGTGAAGATATATGCATTTCATTTCATGGTTCAGAAAGAACAAAGTATATGTATATGTGATAGCAGTGGGTGGTTAATGAAATGGTCTGACAAACATAAGCTAATACATAATCATACCAGAATGTGGACTGGAACACCTGTTCCTGCTTCACAGGCTTACAATTCTTAAAGAAAAGTTACTATTCTCAAGAACTAAAATCACTACTATTTAGACATCAATATGCTCCAAGGAAATTTTAGTCATTTTTTGCAAACACTAAAGGGGGGGATTTTAATGATATCAAATCTCTTTTGCTTGTGTCCTAAGAGTAATGAAAACTTCACACATGCATGAAGCTCCAGTAATTATTTTAAACTGCCTTCTGTTGTCCCCCTGAGGAACACGGTGGTATTTGTTTGATGCAGTTTAATTAGTGTCAGGGTAATTAATGCTATGCTATCTACATGAGATCAAACCCCCTTCTTTGTAACACTCTGGTAACTCAGAACTAAGAAAAGAAAGTGGTTTGAAAATGCGGAAGCTCGGTCGGCTAGACTCAGAAACAACCTGAATTGCTCAAATCTGCATTTACGCACCTGAAATATTAAACACATCCAGCCAACTTGGAACCTACAAGTGTGAGATTGGGCTCATAATGCATTAGAACGATGCTGTAAGACAGAAGACCCACTGCCTCCCATATAAGTGAAATGCTTTTTCTATGGATGTAATCAAATTAAGTGAAACATTCATGGACACCATGCACCTTGTAAGGAGTTTAAATCCTTTAATAATGAAATTATATACTTTTGCACAACCAGATCACCGTAGTTATTTATAAGCAGCATGTGGTGCTACCATGTGCTGATAAATTTTTCTAAATAAAAGCATCATTTGAGTTTAATGAATGAATGTGATTCTACTTTAATGCCTGAATAAAATTTGCATTTAATTGAATGCTCAGTCTCCACTTCAAAATAGTGCCCTCTACAAAAAGGACCAGGGAGGTAGCAGAGCGCAGAAGTTAGGAACATACAGAAATTCCAGACACACATACTGCACACACAACATAAATCCTTTTTAACTGTTTCTTTGGTAATAAGAAACTGCAGTATAAATCTCACAACACACAAACTCACGGTGATTACAGGCTTAAGGAAATAGCTCCAGTTATCTTGACTGGATAAATTATTATATCCTAGAGGTTACTCTGTTTTTTCTACTAAAGCTTCATCGGCAAACAGGAAAGAAGGGAAAGAAGGGAGGGAAAGAAGGGAAAGAAGGGAGGAAGGAAGGGAGGAAGGACGGGAGGAAGGAAGGGAGGGATGGAGGAAGGAAGGAAAGGAAGGAAAGGAAGGAAAGGAAGGAAAGGAAGGAAGGAAGGAAGGAAGGCAGGCTTGCTTTTCACAATGCCTTTGACACTATTCCTTTGAAGAATAAAAAAAGTTATTCAAGGCACACATGTAGCCTGTAAAGCATACTTTACGCAATAATACAGCTTCTGTGAGGCTTCTTGCAGAAAAGAAGACCCTGATTCGAAGGTAAAGTGGTTTGGTCTATTGCATGCATATCCTGAGGGTGCAAACAATAAGAGCCCTGTTCAGAATTGGCAAATATTCTACCAAAAAGCACAAGCAGTAGCCTTACAGCAGTCTGCAGATTGTGTTGGTATCCATTACCATTAAATTCATGTTTATCATATGAGATTTCACCAGCTTATGCTGGTGGCAGCAGGGTCTGAGGGTCTCTGCAAAATGCTGCTTTTGAGGTCATCCATGACTGCACACCCCCACAGATCAGATGACCAGCAAAATGTGCTCCTTCCTCTTTCCAGTTGTGCTTCCTGCATCTTGGTTGTTTATCAATTAAAGTGATAAATACAAATTACTTTAATAAGGCAGGCGATGTAGTAAAGCAACCTGACGAAAGCTTGCCATAAGAATTGCCTGCAAAGTTCAACAACTGTGAAAGAACTATTAAAAAGGACACACAAACAAGTGACCTTGACTGACAAGCGCACTTCATCCCTGCAATAAACAGCGGAGGGGCTGATAAGTGTTCATTGGCGCAGAGAGTAATTACCTATCTGTCAGCGTTGCTGGTGTGTGCGAAATAGTATAAATGAAACATACATAATGTACAGCAATAATATCGGGCATGCAGAACCTAATGCATTATCATCATTCTCAGGGCTCAGGTTTATGTGGCTGCCACCACTGAGTAAATGCCTTCTAGCCATGATAATTTCATTCTAATCTCTGTTCCATATTATAATTTTCATAGCTAAAAGATACTGAGGAGCAATACGTTTCAATCAAGGGCTAAATAGAACACAACCTGTAACTGGGTATTTTATACAGCTATATATATTTTTTTCTTTCAAAAAAAAATTTAGTCAATTTATGAATAGACTGAAATAAGCTGTAAATTTATGGATGACAAACTCTGTCTGTAGCAATGTCACAATGTCTGGAGACAGGCTTTACATATCTTCTACGAGAGATGCCAGCTTTGTCTATCATATCTCACAAAAGAATTCAACCTCTGAAAGAATAAAGGTTTCTGTATTCCTTCCTAGCACACTATCAAACAAGGTTAACTTTTAAATGAATAAAATAAGGGTTCTAGTGAATTAAAACTAATAATAGAAAAAGCCGTTAAACAATATATGTAATTATTTTAAATGTTGGTTAAAATGTTATTTTCTTACATAACCACAGCTAGACCACCACTGTGATGAACAAAACTGTGTGCCTCCTCATGTATATCTATTTTACAATGAAGCTTTTGTGTATTTTGAAATTATTTTGGGGATCCTTATGAAGAGAAAGGACAATGATTTAAAGGCATGCTCAGTCTCCACTCCCCATCTCACCAGGAAAAGGGAGAGAGAACATTGCTCATTGCTTCATCAAAATCTATTTGACTGGATGCTAGTATTGGGGGAAAAGTGCAATAAAATGTGCAACGGAGCCTGTGTGGCACCAGTGGTCCCAAGTCCGCCAAACTGTTGTGCTGCCTGTCTCCCTCCTTCCTCAAAGCTGGAGGGATGCACACAGCTAACGCATCCACGCTCAACAAGCCTCAAAATGGGGCTAGAGGTGAGCAGGTGTGTTTCACCCAACTGCACCCCAGGGGGCAAAATGGTGCTTCTGGGAGCACTTTAGGGTGAGGGTGACTCCCTGGGGCAGAGGCAGTGCTCTTGGAGCAACCATGTACTGGCTAGAGGGGAGGAAGGGAGGAAGGGACCATCAGCGGTCTCTCTCATCATTTGCTTTTTTGACTTTCCATCTGAGAGAAACTCAGCTCTCTTCTGAGACTCACCTGGACCCAGCCCTGGTTTGCCTATATCTTCCAGTGGCATCTGTGGTGGCAGGATCTGCCAGCCTCCTTTGAAAAGCAGCCCACCTTCACTGACAGATTTCATGAGCAACCTCTTCAACAAACTCAGATGAAGTGTCAAGTGGTACAGAAATCTATAAGCCAGCGTGTTTTTCCTAGCTGGGAGTTTCACAAGAGAAAGTTCACATTGTTCTAAATACAGCTCAACAGCAATATTTATTTTATTTAAATGTCTCAGAACATTGCATTTGACAGAAGACAACAGACTGGAAAATTGCTTATACAAAATGCAAGAGGTAGTTGCAGTATTTTCTGGCATGTGGCATTGCTCTGCACTTTGCTGACATCTGTACGGCTGCAGCCACCCCTCACCCTGTCCTGTCACCCTCTCACTCTCACCTTTCTGACACGAGTCCTTAGACTATCATATTTCAAGTAAATATCCAGGACTCAGGAGATCAGCAGACATGGGGCAGCATTTGGGCTGCTGAAAGTTGTATTTTTATCATATGCCAATGGCTGAAAATCAGGAGGGTGAAACTTTCTACTGAAGTCAGTGTTGGATCCAAGAATGGGCATATCAGAAATATACCATGAACTCAGCCCATAAATAAAGTGATCCCCCATTACTCGTGGGCTGTTGGGTCTCGTCCTTCTCACGTGAGTTGTGGAATCCGCGAAGATAGTGACCCCACTATGTAGTCAAGTATGCCATGCCCACATCCACGCCCCCTCCCCTAATAAGGTCTGGAGGACGGTCCTGAGAGTGGGGCTTGTTTCAGAAGTCTGGCTGTGCTCCGTCAGGGTGGGGGACGAGTGCTGGGGCGGGGGGCCAGCGGGGGGGCCAGCGCCGCGTGCCGAGCAAGTGGGGGACCGGGGTCGAGCAGACAGGGTTCGTGGTAGGTTCTGTGCACACGTCAGGTCCCGCTGGAAAATCAACAGTGAGTATGCGGATCCCGCAAATTACGGATCGCGACTATACGGAGGATCACTGTATAATGTTGGTGATCTACCTTATACATTTAACAACATACTAACATCTTGCTTTGTAGAGGATGCTGAGATTTTTGGGCTGGAAGTCAGCTTGAAGAAGACAGAAGTTCTTTACCAACCTGCACCTCAGAAACCTTACCATCATCCTCATATCACCATAGGTAAATCAGAGCTTAGGTCATTCCAGCAGTTCAACAGGAATAGCTGTCATTTCCTCAGATGGTAAGATTGACAAAGAGATAGACAACAGGTTAGCAAAGGCATACAGAGCTTTCGGGGAACTTCATAAAAGAGTCTGGTGTAACAAACACCCGAAGAAAAGTACAAAGATTAGTGTTCATAGAGCCATTGTGCTGTCTGCTCTTTTATACGGGTCTGAATCATGGGTCACCTACCACGGTCACCTTCACTCCTCGAACGCCTCCATCAGTGCTGCCTCCGTACATTCTTAAACATCCACTGGACTCATTACATGACTAATGTTGCTGTCCTTGAACAGGCAGGGGTCACCAGTGTTGAGGCCAACTGGGCTGGGCAGGGCACGTTTTCAGGATGAAGGATCATTGCCTCCCTAAGATTGTGCTTTAGGGTGAATTCGCCACTGGCTGCCACAACAGAGGAGCCCAAAAGAGGAGATATAAGGAGTCCCTGAAACAACACCTCAGTCTTGGCCATATTGACTACCATCCATGGTCCACTCTGGCCTCTAATCAGGAGACATGGAGATACACCATCTATAACGCAGCTGCCTCCTTTGAAATACAATTAGTCTTGAGGAGAAAAGACAATGCAGAAAGAACCGTGCCTCATTAATACCACCTAAGGAGACTTTCCACTGTGCCTTTTGTACCCAGACTTGTCTATCTTGCATCGGCCTTTTTAGTCATCAGCATGTTTGTAGCAAGCGTGGGTAGAGCCCTTCACACAGAATCACACAGAATATTATGAGTTGGAAGGGACCCACAAGGATCATCTAGTCCAACTCACCACCTAACACCCGTGCAGAGACTGAAGGCACATCCCAGAGAGGTAACACAAACTTAGTTCCCTCACAGTCTAGCAGGCCACTCCGAGCCGGAAGGGACCCAGGATCATCCAGCCCTGTACCCCCTAGCTAGACCATGTCACTAAGCTCCTCATCTAGCCTTCTCTTAAACACCTCCAGGGACGGTGACTCCACCACCTCCCTGGGCAGTTCATTCCAATGTGCAATCACTCTCTCTGTGAAAAACCGCTTCCTAACATTAAGATTAAACTTCCCCTGGCATAGCTTGAGGCCGTGCCCTCTCGTTCTGGTGTCATCAGCCTGGAAGAAGAGGTCCACACCCATCTGGCTGCAACCTCCCTGCAGGTAGTCGTAAACAGCAATGAGGTCACCTCTGAGCCTCCTCTTCTCCAGACTGAACAATCCCAGTTCCTGTAGTCGCTCCCCATAGGGCCTGCCCTCCTCCTATATCTTCATTGTGAAGCTGAGCCATGATGATCAATGCAGAAATATTACAAATGTCTTGTGAAGTCAAAAACAGAATTAAAATGTTTGAGGCAGGCTCCTGTGTCCACCTTACAGGACTGAAACTGTGGCCTAAAACCTATTCCACCACTACTCCTGGATTTAAAGTCCAGACGAGGTTTAGAGGACCAAGAATTTAGAAACAAATTTCTGTCTGTTTTCAACAAAATGAAACAATCTCTTGGAGAGGAGGAGAAAATATAATGGGGAGGATTTTCAGTCTGAAAAAAAAAGAGTTGAAAATTAAAATGCTTTTTAGCCCAGCTCAGTGTGCTAGAGTGAGCAAAACAAACCTGGAGCTATTCTGTCCCACTTGCACTAGTTTGCTAAGCCAAACTGGCATCCTAACTGGAATACAGCTCCCCTCTTTGTGATGCTTGCTGACATCCAGACGGTATACAAAATTTAATGCCTTGCTCCCAAGTATCGCTTGCAGGTGCAATAAAAAGGAAATACAGTGTGGTTAAAGGTAGCCAGAGGCAGGATCCCCAGAAGCCACTGCCCCAGCAGAGCCCTCTTCTTTGCAGACTGTGCATCAACGCTGTGAGCAGCCAAATCAGCCATTTAGGGCTCAATACCCCGTCCCGCTCTGCTGAGGTCTCTCCCCTCAACTGCCCTCGCTTTCCCCTTTACTTCTTTTTCAATCCCACTAGAGAGGGCACTGTTCAAATGTGATGTGCATACCCCATAGTGGTTGCTGCCTAAAGGATAACAGGCTTATTACGCTTTCAGCTAAATTGTTAATCCCCTAACAAGCTGAAACAGCATGCACCGTAGTCTTGGAGGCCAGGGTTGGATGGGCAATCACCATCTACACAGGAAGTTGTTGCTACAGTAGCAAGCAACATGTTTCCTTTGGGTCTTCTGAGAATAAAAAGGAAACCACAAACTCAAGGAATGACACCTGAAATCTCAGATCAAATGTATATTGTTTTATCAAGCATAAAGTTAGGAAATACATATCAGAATTAAAGCTGCTTAACATTACTGTATCCCTTTCTTTTTATATGTTATGACCAAGCCATCAGCTGCAGGCTTGTGTATGTTCTCTTCTTTCACAGCCCCTGTGTATCATTAGGATGGTTTTCAGGGAGCAAATTAAGACTACACAGTAAACAAGGCTGTTTTCAGCAAGGCTTCTGCCTCTAAATGGCTCTCAGGGTCAGAGATTTTCCAGCAAGAGAGAGATAAAAGAAATTGTGTTAGGGAACTGGAAAGAAGCACCGGCGTGGTCAAAGGAAACGAATGGCACACCAAAACCAGTCCTGCATCTCACCCCCTCCCAGAGTTCTTATGTCATGTATGCCAAGACTATTATTTGGACAGACGTCTTAACAGTGTATCTCATTCTTTGGATGCAGAATTTGTGGTACCTGGAGCCTGAAGCCCAAGACACAAGCTGGCACAAGTATAAAAGAGTTTAGAGATGCAGCAGTAAAACAACATGGTTTGGAGCTGGGGCAGAAGGATAGGAATCAGTTAGGAGGTATTACACTACCATCTTTGCTCTACGGTGGTTCACCACATAGAAGTGAGTTGCCTGAAACTGTCTCAGTTTCCCCATCTGTAAAACAGGACTAATAACAATCTTATATCTCCCAAAGGTATCATAAGGATTAATTAATATCACATTTAATGGTCTCTAAAATACTCTACTGAAAAGTATGAAAAAAACCTCACTTAAGTCTGGGTTGATTTCAGTAGCTAATGCAGTGAAGCATGTTTCCAAGAAGTTCTTAAATCATCCTCACCTCCTCTATTACAAACCAACCAATTACTTCAAAATAGGAAATCAGACACCTATCACGTGGCAATAAAAAGCTCATTATTTCTTACTGCATTGGATCTAACCTTCAGGACTACCTGTCTTGATCTGAAGAGAGTCAGGAGGGCCTTAGGAGGCTCACAGTACTCTTAGACCTGTTAGTCCTCTTGAGACCTGCATGTCTGCAATGTGATATGAAACGGGAAATACAACATCGTGTATTTTAGAGAGGGCAACTTGAAAGCCCAGGTAAAGCTGTAAGTGTATTCTGCCCTGTATCTTTACTGGAAAGGGATGCCAAGAGTTAGGCAGTGATGGTTCTTTATATTTAAAACAAAATATTCAAACTGTGAGGTGTTTTTTTTTTTACCTTGGTAAAAATAAATATTCTTAGTTGTCCCACTCCCCAACCTTAGCATGTGAAAAAAAAACCCAAGAAAATGCAATGGAGCAGGATTGTGCTATCCTCTCATGCTTCTCTTCACAAATTCATGCTTTCCCAGTAAATGGCCCAAACAGAACATATGACTCGTTGCTAAAGTAATGCACTACATTAGCAGCTTCCCCCAAGCCTAATGATGTCAGAAGGATTCTACTGTTTTTATTCAATTATTAATACATTCTCCAATTGTTAGTATTGCAGAAACAAACAAAAGTCCAATTAAAATTTGGAAATCCTTGCAGAAGGTGCCTTCATACCTGTCTCTCATGTCTTTTTGTGTTACGGTCAAACACAGAATTTTCCCCAGTATAAATTTTCCTCTTGGAAACCACTGGCATCCTCCCTGCTAAACAGCCTTGTCAGAGAGTGGACTAAGGCAAATTACACTGAAGCCAAGAATACGCCTATTCTGGCTATATACTTATTTAAAGTCAAGGACATTTTAAAGAGCAGCTCCGAGCTACTGTAGAGATGCCAGCCTATGATATTTTGTGAAGTATGTCTATGAAGTAAATAAAAATAATAATAAAAATCCAACACATAATCTTTAATCAGAGATATTCCCCATTATACAATAACACTGAAAACTGCTGTATATGCTACCTTTCAGTCTGAAAATAAAATATTGTACACTACAATTAAAATGATCAAATACATCTTATCCATCCCCAGAGATTAATTATTTAAGAAATTACAAATTTCACAAAGTGCTTTATACTGTCACAGCAATAGTTTCTTTTCCTGAAATAAACAGAATTACTCCAGTAAGAAAGAGTGGCACATTTGGGCCATATATATACAATTGGGCTCTTATTAACAAACATCTATGCTTCTTTAATTCTCTAAAAAGTCATTTTCTTGTCCACAAAGCCTGTCTTATGCAGCTTCCAGAACTGCAAGAATTTCTGACTGACTAGTGAGATACTATTTTTCTTCCAGGAGAGAACGATTAATAAAATATTGCCTCAGCAATAAGAGATTATAATACATTTCCAGAATAAAATAAATACATAAAATAATATTTATTTCACACTGTTAGAGATACCTACTGAAAGTTGTATCTCATCTTGTCTAGGTAGATATTCTGTCACCTACACCATGCACCAGATCATAATCGCAACAATGAAAAATACCAGAGCTTTTCTCCCAATTTTTATATAACATTATTCAGATCTTTGTAAATTTCTGATAGAAGAAGAACGTATGGCACAACCAAACATATCTGCAAAATGCCTGAGTTATGAAGCATGAGAGAAACATAAACGTTGAGCTGTTTCACTTTTATGAATTTATCACTTGGTATCATATGAATGTTTGCTTTATGGTCGGCTCTTTGTAAAAGGCCTCACATGATCTCTCATTTCACCTCCACAGCTTAACAGTGTTAAATTCAAATCTGCACCCATAATATGTACAGATGTAGGGTTGTCTTATCAATATAGCTGGCTGTGCTTTTGAGCATATGTTGTACTGAACATCCAAATGACACTAGCCACATCCAAGTCTAGCTATTATGTAAAAAGGAAAGATTAAGGGTTTAGGGTTTTTAAAAACAGATAATTCCCTTCCCAATAATTTTTAATTTTTATATCTATATATAAAAAAAAGACCACGAGTATAGACATTATTCATATATGAATTCTTGTATTCATATTCTTATATAAGAGAATTAAGAGCTTCCACATTCCTACGAGAATGCTCACATAAAACAGCTTCATTAATTTCAATGGTTGTTTTAAAAAATATTTTAATTAAATCAGGACAAAGCTATTCTTATAAACATTATAATTGATGTTGAAAATACATCAGTTTTGAAAATTCACAAAGCAATAATCCCATACTCTGACATTTAATATAACAGCAACACTTTCCAGCTGAAGAGAGGCATACGCAAGAAACCACAGTCATGCCCTAGTAAGGACACAGTTTAAATCACTCAGTTTTTATCAGCCTGCAGCTTGGCATGAGTTTGAACCCAGTGGCTGGAGGTGAAAGATCTCTCTACTAATTTACTATATCATTGAAAAGCCTCCTAGTCCCCCTTCTGTGACTCCAATTTAATTTTGAATCTGATTTTTTAGGTTTTTTCTCTTGTATCCTAAGATATTCAACAACAGATTTTACTAACAGTGAAGATATCTCTGTTCTTTCTCCGTAAGCAAAATGAATGTGAATGCATGTCAACATCAGCTGTGCTCCTGGGATAACAACAAATTTCATCCCCTGTATCCAAATGTAGTGTGGTGCAGCACTTCACATCTGCATTCATGCAGGCTACCAGAAGCACCTTGGCTCCACGTCTTTATATATAGTTTGCATTTAGTCCCTGTTTTCAAAACCTCTGAGAGACTTGCACAGCATTCACAGAAGACAGCCTCCTCTCCTTTAAATGTCAACGACTCCTGACAGCTCTGCCCCTCAGGAACTCTGAATCCTGAAGGATGAGTCCTGTGCTCTCAGAACACGGCTCCTTCAGTAACCAGCTTCCTACGAAACAAGCCAAACATACAACCTGTGAGCATTTGCACTAAAGAGAAAAAATAAAGTAGAGCCTATTTCTTTAAGAAAAACTATGAGGGTATTTTTTCCTTAAGATGTGAACCAGCTTATGCTTTGTCTTGGATTTAAAAAGTGCATATATATAGCTCTATAAATATATTCTATATAATATAGATACCTACAATGAGCTTTAATACCATAGTATGGAAATGTGGAGGAATACTCTGTACTTCCCCTCGAGCTTTATGGTGATTTCTGATGACAATTTGCCTTGTGCTCAGTTCCAATAAACCATTATACCAGTCCAAGAAGTTCCTAACCTTCTAATCAGAAGCAGCAGAAGAAACATCCTGCAGCATGCCATGGACTTGCAACAAATGTTTCATCTGGTCTACCTTCAGTACAACTTCTTCCCTAAAACTTCACCTATGATTTGTTTAGATACCATATTTTATTTTCTTATTGTCTGGGAAGATGACTGAATTCTGTTGGGGATATCCTGGCCATGTTGAAGTCAAAAGAAACACCTTCAAAAAGCATGCAAGCTCTTGGATCCAGGCCACCTATAGGACAAATGGCACTGGAAACTACCTGTGAAATGTCATTGCACATAGTTCAGAGATACCTGAGATGAGTGTCTTCTGGATCTTCAGTTTAATCCAGCACAGTCACTCCCCTGAGCAGGCAAACCCCTGCAGTACTGGAGAAGGGCAATTTCAGTTCAGAGAGTTTTTGCTAAACAGCTGGAGCTGGAGAGAAGCTGGGACTCCCAGACTCATGACTAACCCCCCTTTGCAAGGGGAAAAAGAAATAGATTCCTCGTTCACTGGGTCATTCAGTTCAGTAGCAGAAATGCATATGTAAATTAAGGCAGGATGGGTTGGGTCACCAAGGGTGCTCTGTGGATTTCCACTGCTACATGTCAAAGGAGCTCTGCTGATTTTCAGCAACAGAAGCCCTGTCCTATTTATCTAAAAGCTTTCTGCATCTGAATTTTGCACACACTTATCTGAACTGCACATTCAGTGAAGGTGTCAATGAGTTTAAGGCGGTCTCTTTACACGTACATTTATTCAAGGTGCAGGCCTTACGAAAAACTGCACACAGCAGCAGAGAGGTGACAGACATGCTCATCCTTTTATTAAGTCCCTCCTAAAAATAATCAGGCCATCAGCAGTTTCAAAAAACATAGCACACTCATCAGATTTAGGAAATTTAAAAGTTTTGCAGGTAATGTGCATAGTCTTTTTGACTTACGGTATCTTGAAAATCCCCTCCATCCCAAATTTCACAATTTGTAGCACAAAATTATGAAGACATAGTTTAGACCATCATCATCATCTTGATTTAGGTAAAAAACATATTCATCACATCCAGCTAAGGTCCTTTCTGATAAAGAAAACCGTTGCTAAGGCCCTTCTGATAAAGAAAGAAATTAGGCCTTCACATGGGGAACACAATGCCTGCCTAATCTTTCTTCCTCTGTTGCTGTGTCAAGAGGCAGATCTTTCCAACACACAGATCCTCCATGGACTCAAAGTTATTGCAGGAAGCTTTAAAATGAGATATATGGGCCATTCTGATCAGCTCCTCTGAAATCTTTAGGGCCTTGTGTGCCTGCCAGATTACAATTTGCCTCTGGCAGAGGCCACTATTTTTTTGAGTCAAAACTAAAATCTGCACAAAGGAAACTCAGAACTCATTTTCCAGGTAATATTCTAGTGATGTCTATGTTGTCAAACAAAGTCTGGAGTATCAATCAGGGGAAAAAAAAAAAGCTAAAACCACCAATTAATGAATTTGAGATTTCTCTTTGTTTCCCATATGAGGTTGTTCAAAGAGAAGTCATCTTTAAATTCAGTCAATTAAAAACATGATTTAAAATCAGCTTCAGGGCCCACACCTGCCCCCAAGACAATGTAACAATTTTGCAGCTTTGCTATCAGATTTATGTATTTTTCTTAAAAAAATCTACCCAACCTTCCTTCTGTGTCAAAGGCACAAACAAACAAATGTTAAATCTGACTAATTCTCTACTAGCTTCAACAGGCTTTGAATTGATTCTCACCATTTCCTTCAGGGAGACTGTCTAACAATTTATAAACAAAGTACTATAAAACATAAGGAAATGGAGAAAAAGGTATTTTCCTTTTTTCCAAGATAGTAAACTGCCTTGGAACAATAACAGAAATGCAATCTAAATTGTTGGCATACTTTATTTTTATGTTCAGTTGTCCTGAATATTTATGGAAGGTTCAGCTAGGGATGCTCTTACTTTATAATCCCAGAATTAACTGTAAATTTACAGGAATTTAAAAGGTACTGCTTTTGAATAAAACTGTAAAAAAGACAACACAAACAGTGCCATTAGAGGTAATCACTAGTACAAACTAGTTCTTTACTATTTTGGGAACTACATATATCTATAACCTAATCGCAGACCAGAAACCCATTGCATTAGGTATTGTGCAAAGCCAAAACAAAACAAAAAAGTATTTCCTTCCTCAAAGATCTTACTTTACACAATAGAAAACAGCTGTTTAAAGACAGAAGGAATTAAGATAGGAAAAGCACTCAGTTAACATCAGTTAGCAGTTATCTTGGCACATAAGCAGATAAACAATTTTCATGTATTCACAAGGAAATACAAGCTCTGAAAGTCAGATGAACTGGCATTCTGGGCTGGTAAGGAAGAGTGTGTAAATACCTGGATACTATATGAAAGGTTAGTTAAATCAGTGAGAAGACAGACCATGAGAGACTGCAAGAATGAGACCGAGCATGTTGCATGTGATGGATTCATCCCCAGTGGTCATATGCTGAGGTACAATAACTAAGGCATAACAGGGCAGGGAACTGCACAAGCATGTGGGATACATAGACAAAGAAGAACAATGGTCTCTTAAAGATGTTATGCAAAATACTCTGTGAGATTCGGCATAGTCTGGCTAGAAAACTTCA
>WEKX01001808.1:141829-205034 GCA_013390025.1 Pitta sordida | reverse complement strand
CTTGATATTAGGAAAAGGTTTTTTACTGAAAGAGTGATCCGGATGTGGAATGGGTTGCCCGCAGAGGTGCTTGAGTCACCAACCCTGGAGGTGTTTAAGGGTAGGCTCGATGAGGTGTTGAGTGATATGATCTAGATGTATAGGATAGGTTAGTTGGATTATAGGTTGGACTAGATGATCTTCAAGGTCCTTTCCAGCCTTATCTTTACTGTGATACTGTGTGATACTGTGATGTAACCAGAGAGAAGAGACTGACCCCCCTCCTGTATACAACTCCCTTTCAGGTAGTTGTAAAGAGCTGTAAGATCACACCTCAGTCTCCTTTTCTCCAGGCTGAGCATTCCCAGCTCTCTCAGTCATTCCTCATAGGGCTTATGATCCAGCCCCTTGACCATCCTTGTTGCCCTTCTCTGGACACGTTTGAGGACTTCAACATCCCTTTTAAACTGAGGAGCCCAGAACTGAACACAATACTCAAGATGAGGTCTCACCAGTGCTGTGTAGAGTGGGAGAATAATCTTATTCCTACTGGCCATGTTGTTCCTGATACAAGCCAGGATGCCACTGGCTTTTCTGGCAGTCTGGGCACACTGGTGGCTCACGTTAAGCTTTCTATCCACCAACACTCCCAAATCCCTCTCCACCTGCTCATTCTGGACCCACTCATCTCCCAGAGTGTAGCTTTGCATGGGGTTGTTGTAACCAAAGTGCAGGACCCAACACTTAGACTTGTTAAAGCCCATACCATTAGATTCAGCCCACTTGCCCAGCCTATCAAGGTCCCTCTGCAGATCTCTCGTGCCCTCTAAGAGATCCACATTAATTCCAAGATTGGTATCATCTGCAGATGTCTGCAAAGGTTAACTGAAAAAAACAAATCTCTTTCAACCAGGAAATGGCTGCATCTGAAAGATGCATCTGAAAAGAAAATAGATGACCACAGATCAAACATTTTGAAAGCAATTACTTACTCGATTTCACAGAGCTCAGTGAGGTGAAGGCACTGAGATAAAATGGTCTCTTGAAATTTACATGACAATAAGGTGGGGAAGTTTGTTCCTTTGCTTCACACATTGTTTCTTTAACCTACTGCTTTCTTGGAAGAGTTAATACTGTCTATGGTTCATCTACAAGAGCCTTCCACTAACTTGGCTGAGAGATCACCAGCCTTTCAAAATGAAATTTCTAAAAAAAGACTGATCTAAACAACACTCATATAATTTGTGGTTTAAAACTTGGATATTACTATAGGATTCTATAATTAATTATATTTTTCTTTCTTTTTCCTTTTAAAGCTTCTTCAATACTATTATAATACTATTTTGTAATAGGAATCATAGAATCATAGTACTGTTTGGGATGGATGGGACCTTAAAACTCATCTGGCCGGGGCACCTTCCACTAGATTAGGTTGCTCAGTGCTCCATCCAATCTGGCCTTGAACACTTCCAGGGATAGGGCACCCACAATTTCTCTGGGCAACCTGTGCCAGTATCTCATCACCCTCATAATAAGGAATTTCTTTGTAACATCTAATGTAAACCTGGCCTCTTTCCATTTTAAGCCATTTCCCCTTGTCCTATCACTACATCCCATTGTAAAATGTCCCTCTTGTGGGTCCCCTTTCAGTCCTGGAAGCATGCTNTAGGGCACCCACAATTTCTCTGGGCAACCTGTGCCAGTATCTCATCACCCTCATAATAAGGAATTTCTTTGTAACATCTAATGTAAACCTGGCCTCTTTCCATTTTAAGCCATTTCCCCTTGTCCTATCACTACATCCCATTGTAAAATGTCCCTCTTGTGGGACCCCTTTCAGTCCTGGAAGAGTGCTACAAGGTCTCCCCTGAGCCCTCTCTTCTCCATGCTGAACAACCTCAACTCTCTCAGCTTGTCTTAGGAGAGACACTTCAGTCCCCTGATAATCGTTGTGGCACTTCTCTGGACTCACTCCAAAACAACTTGTTCTATTTAATAAAAAAAGACCAAATAAAACCCAGTCAACCAACCAACCAACCAACCAAAACCCCCAACATATGAAAGGCAAGTTTTTTACTTTTACCAATTACTAGGAAGAACATAGAATTTGAAGCTATTTTTTAATTCAAATAATATACGCCAACCTCAGTATCTCAGCTAAAATGGTCACTGCGTTTCTGTGTTTTCTTATGGAAAAGTATCACAGAATCACACAGAATCACAGAATATTATGAGTTGGAAGGGACCCACAAGGATCATCTAGTCCAACTCACCATCTAACACCCGTACAGAGACCGAGAGCACATCGCAGAGCATAACACCAACCTAGATCCCTCACAGTCTAGCAGGCCACTCCGAGCCGGAAGGGGCCCAACGTCATCCAGCCCTACACCCCCCGGCTAGACCATGTCACTAAGCTCCTCGTCCAGTCTTCTCTTAAACACCTCCAGGGATGGTGACTCCACCACCTCCCTGTATAAATCAGCCCAAAGATTGTAACACACCTCTAACTGCAAAACCAAGGAATATGTGTCCTGATCTTCCTGAGATCGGTGTCCCAGGTGAACCAGATGCAATACACTATTCTTCCATTTGTTGCATCCTTTTTTCATTACTTTTATTGAACACTGAGTGTCTCAGCACCAAATATTTGCAATAGAACTGACTGCATTTGCTGATGAACATTTTCTCAAGAAATGCACAAAACTAGACATGGCCAAAAAATGACCATCAATCTCACAGAGAAGGGCTGGAGCAGAATATAGAATGTAAAATTGTAAAATAGAATGCAAGCCCAACTTGCTATGCTACAGCACATAATTTGCTTTTTTGCTAGCATACCTAGAAATATACATTGAAAACAAATGGAGCATTTGACCTTACTGACAGTAGAACCGGAGGGAATCCTGTTTCAGAGCTGGTAAACCTGCATATATCACTGGAGTGCAATTTGTCCTTATTTTTCTTAAAAACCAACCACTTCAAACCTTTACTATGTTAAAAGCAAACTCACAATTTTTTTTCAAAGCAGTGGTATTTTAAAACACTATGTCAACATATATGTTGACACTTTCTTGAAAGGAAATGGATTTGCTTGACACCATGAGGGTAAATTAAGTTCATGCATGTATAAATACACACTAAAAAATACTATGCTTATGGTGTGATACCATAATGAAACCAACCATTCATGATGCATGATGAAGAAATTTACTGAACTACACTTTTTTACCTTATGGGTACACACATTAATCCATGAAAAGAAAATGATTCCTTGGAATTATAAATCTTTGAAATAAAACCTCAAAAGGACCTGCTCTTGTAACCGTATAATGCCTAAAGCTGCAAGGCTGGGAAGCTTAAACAGCAGCAAGGGGCAGATAGAGACAAGACTGAGAGATTTTCACCCTTTTGAGTCAACAAGGGAGTGTTCCAGCTGACATATGCAGCCTCTGCTTGCCCTTTGTCATGTCTGTGTTTCACCTCAAAAACTGTCAGTGACTTGTCAGAATCAATCAGAAAAGCTAATGCAATTCTGCAATGATGTACAAGTTTGGACAGCATGACATCAAATTTCTGGTAGTGTGTGTCAAGTACCATATGAAAACAGATGTCCTCATTACTCTACTGCTTTGGTACAAAAGAGTACATCTTACCTTTTTGACCCGTATCTGGCAATTGGGGCATTAAAATAAAGGACAGCAAGAGATTACAGCCTCTAGTCAGTACTTTTATCAGACAAATCGAATTCCAATTCTCTTTATCTTCTGGTAAAAGAAATTTAATTTATTAGGTACAGTTTTCCTACTGGATGCTGCTTTATGTTCCAGAGACTCAGAAGTCAGGCTGCCAGTGCTCTGACAACTTGACACAATCCACCATTTTGCTTAATGCAACAGGGGTTTCCAGAGTTCCAGTCATTAACTGCTACAGCTTGACCAGAAAAGCCAGAGCCTGTTGCTGAGAGGTTGTGCAGCTCCTGGATGAAGCCTGAGTTTGGAGCATGCTTAGGTACTTGATATGCAGCCTCAACAACAGTTTACATACATTGCAATCCTTTACTACAGCCAAAGTGCTCAGTACTCCTAATATATTCCATGGTCCTCAAGTTTCATGGCTGCAGGTGAAGCACAGAAAAGCACATTGAAAATTTATTCAACTGAAAATTTATTCAAGATATTTGTGTATATATATATATATATATACATAGCCAGTATTTCAACTGCATATTTTTCATTATCTTAACAGCCCTCCTCCAACAACCCTCTCTTTTATTAAACAGAACTAAAATCAAGTTACACTTCCTCTTTCTGATACTGCCACCAAGCTCCACTGATGCTCTATAAGAGAAGATGGAATTTTAAATAAAAAAAGTAAGTGAGGGTTACAGCAGACTTTAACTGCCCAGGAGTCTTTTGCTCAATATGTCATTTCTGAAACTAGTAAAATCCTCAGATTAACTAGTCTATCCAAAGCATGGATAAGGACGCCCATACTTCAGGTCATCCTTGTAGAAACAATCTCAAACATCAGACTCTCTAATTCCATTAGTAAAGGAATTAAAGGAACACTATAACCTGAAGTGTATTAGAAGGTAAAAAAACTTGATATAAAACTGATTTAAATGTAAAAACAATTAATTCCTACCACATGTAATTAGATGGAGAGGAATAATTTTATCTCATGAGGAAAATGAAAGTACACCTCTCCGTACCAGGTAATACCCAGGAACCTGAGGAGGGAGCACAACTCTCCTTGCTTGGAGCCAGCTCTGGAATCTGAAACTTGTCAGAGAATTCTCTGTATGTTAACTGGGAATGGCAGAGTGAGTCTCTGAATTACTTTGTCTGCTGGTCGTGCCGCTCTCTCACTCTTTAGGGGTCTATTGCTTTCTCAGCTTGAGCTTTAGTGGGTTCTTTAGGGTGTCCAGCCTCCAGGATGTCTGTACAGTCACAGCCCCTTTCTGGGAAAGAGCTGGCAGCAAAGCTTCTGTGTAAGGATGGGCAATGGCAAGGGAATGAACCTCATCCACAAGAGCTAACAATATGTATTCCCCAGCAAGGAGATCTGGTTGCACAAGGCCGCTCGGTATAACATAATACAATAATATCCAGAGGCTTTTATCACTATTTCTGCTCAAATCTCTAAGCATATTACAGAAGAGATGCAGAAAGCAGTAAGAATATCTGGTTCATGAAAATGTATGATCCCTGCTTTATTAGCAAGTCATGCTACCACCAGTGCCTAGAATACAGTACTCTTTCACAGCAATGGACAGGCAAATGCAATAAGGATGGAAGTGTCATCAGTTGGAGCAAGGTGGTATTAGGTCTTTGAATCCTTTCAGTTAGTGGCTCTGAGAGAGCCAAAAGAGATTCTGCACAGTACAAGTGATCACAGAATCACAGAATATTCTGAGTTGTAAGGGACCCACAACAATCATCTAGTCCAAGCAAATGCCTGTACAGGGATTGAATCGACAACCCCAGAGCAATGGACACCATTCTCTGCCTATCTGAGCCAATCTCAGGGGTTTGTCATCATCTTTTTTTTTTGTTTTTTGGTGTTTTCTTTAAAATTATATAACCTAGAATTCCCTATCCCATTGTCCCATTATCTAGACCATGTCACTGAGTTCCTCATGCAGTCTTTTCTTGNGCACACTGTTGGCTCATATTAAGTTTTAGTCAAAGTTCTTTGTAATTTGTACAGTGAACACACTCTCACAAAGGCCTGAGCAACTCATCTTGGGTGCTAACCAACTCCAGTTAACACTAAATTAGCCTGACCTTTAATTTGCCACAGAATCGGCTTCATCTGTGTCCACCCTTCAGCAGATTTTAGTAGTTGGCTTTTGTTCAAGTATTTCAAAGCTGCTTACTCGAAGTTCAGCTTTTCCAGCTCTCCACATCCCAACAGCTACATACAAAACAGTTTACTCCATTACAACATCCAACACATTTTGACTTAATGCATGGTTTTCAAGTGCATGGTAATATGAACATATTTAGCATACAAAAAATATGAGATCTTTACGGTTATGAGGACCGGAGTCAGCATATTGCATTGCAGGAGTAGCTACCGTACAGCATGTACAATAAAAAGGCTTCTATACTTCATCCAAAGTCTGTCCTTAAACACATGCTGCTGCACAGTTTAGAGGCACCATAGCTACAGTCCAGGTTCTTTAGTATACACAACATGTGTCCATTTGACCTCTCACACCTTGTACATTATTTCTTTGTGTCACCTCTTCCCACAACACCAACTTCTTCTAGAAGGTAGACAAAATGTAGGTCTTCTAATGAAGAAAATAACGATGGAAATTGAATATTCATCCTCATCAAATGTATGAATGAAGCATGAGCAACAGTGTTCAGTGCAGTGCCACTTAGTAAAGCAACTGTATAAATATTATTGTAACTGTATTAAAATTATTAACAGTAAGACAAATAGAGATTTCTTTTTTTCAGGCATAAGCATGCATCAAAAAGGTTTGCCCACCTTTCCCATGTCTTGTATATAAGTGAATAATGCTTCAATTACCATTGCAGATTAAAAGACCTTCATGACAGGAGACGAGTTTTTGGCAGCCAATCTGAGAATGACCTCCTATTCCATACACAAGCTGCATCTTTCACCTCTCTCTTTCCTGAAACACATGCCAACACCACGGANGGCCAATGGCATCCTGGCCTGTATTAGGAACAGTGTGGTTAGTCAGACTAGGGAAGTTATCCTTCCCCTGTAATCGGCGCTGGTCAGACCACATCTTGAGTACTGTGTGGAATTCTGGGCTCCCCAGTTTAAGAAGGATGTTGAGCTGCTTGAGAGGGTCCAGAGAAAGGCGACAAGGATGGTGAAAGGACTGAAGGACAAGCCCTATGGGGAGCAGCTATGGGAACTGGGGTTGTTCAGCCTGGAGAAGAAGAGGCTCAGAGGTGACCTCATTGCTGTTTACAACTACCTGAGGGGAGGTTGCCGCCAGGTGGGTGTGGACCTCTTCTCTCAGGCTGACGACACCAGAATGAGAGGACATGGACTCAAGGTACGTCAGGGGAGGTTTAGACTGAATGTTAGGAAGAGGTTTTTCACAGAGAGTGATCTCTCATTGGAATGGTCTGCCCAGGGAGGTGGTGGAGTTGCCATCCCTGGAGGTGTTTCACAGGAGACTCGAGGAGCTCAGTGACATGGTCTAGTTGGTGGGGAGTTGGACTAGATGATCCTGAGGGTCGCTTCCAAATCAGAATAACCTGTGAACCTGTGAACATGGCTACCAGAATAAAATACATACTTCACAATACAAAAAAACCTTGCCATCATTTAGGTTGGGAGGGACCTTTTGTGATTGTACAGTCCAATCCATCTGCTCAGTCAAGATCTATTACAGCTGCTTGTCCAGGACCATGTATTGATAGATGGGGGACTCAACTGAGCAACCTGTTACAATGTCTGACTGCCTGCATAGTAAACAAGTGTTTTCTTGTGTTCAGATGTAAGAAGTAACAGAACACATCACATGTGACAAATACTAGCCATGCTACTCCATGTGCCCCTGGGCATACCTAGATGTTGAATAAGAGTAAAAACCTCAGAAGATTAGGAGGCGCAGATCTTAAGTGACCTTCAATTAGGTCAACAACAAACATTCCCACAGAAACATCTCTCCTGTTTCCCCACAACCTCACCCTCTGCCTCCTGCAATCCACCCCAAGGCTACTTACACATGCACTCCCTTCATTTGCACAGCTGGCCAAAGTTCTTCGCCTCCTGTCTTTCCCTCTCACCTCAAGAATCAGGAAACTCCAGGAAACACAATGCATCTCTAAAGCCAAATATCTTCCACTGTAGCTATGTGATACCTCCAAAGTGAGACAGATATTACCTGTCACACAAGTATTGCTGCTCAGGTAAAACCAGTTATAACAACATTGAACAGATTTTCTTCTTAAAATTGAAATGAATGACATTTCTCCAGTAAATATGCAGAGTATTTTAATTGAATTTGTATTTGCTCTTCTGTTCACTGAGTTCTCTTCGGACCAAGTGACAAACAAATCTGGCTCTGAGACTGCTCTATCTGTAAAATAAATCTCATCGCTGAAAAAACTCAAAACTCTAGAATAATATTCTCTTTTCTTACTATACAGAATATGAATCTTCTTAGGGTTCTTTTGCATTTGTGACTCTCAGTGCTGTCACAAAAATATTTTATTAATGTCTTCAGACCTTATCCCAAGCTTCCAGTTGTTAAAATTCTTCTTTCTGGTATGTGCTTTGTAAAAACACAATCAAGGACATCACAGTTTAATTTCTGCAAGCATCAAATTTTTATGATAAATGAACAGGGAAGCAGATACATGTATTATGAAGTTAATGGTCTGTCAAGATATTAACAATGTTGATTCCTGAAGAGAAGTCTACAATTTTAAAGACAAAACTGTGTTTATTGGATAGGACAGATTGCTGGTTGTCTGACCAACTTAGACTGTGTGACAGAGCTACAAGCTGCCTTTGGGTTCACAAGTCCTTCAAACCCGAAGATTCATGGTAATAGAAAGCTTTTCAGCATAAAGCACCCAACAATCAGAGTTAAAGTTTTATTTATTGGCTCTGACCATCTACTTCTGTTATCAACCATAAGGGCCCATACACTTCATCAACTCCCAACAATAGCCGCAAGCTTGGACAATCTGTCTTGTGTCTTCATTGGGTAAAACCTCAATGGAGCAGCAGCGATTAAAGAACAGCCCACGCATAAAAATGGAAACTCATTAAAATAAACTTTTTCAAAAGGGGAAGAAACTTCAGTTCCAATTGAATTGAACTGTTTTTATTTCAGAGATGAAAGCTCCATTACCCAGCTATACATTCATGTGCTCATGGCTTAAGTGCTTTTTATTTGACTTAAACCTTTGGTTTCTTCCCATGTCTTTTTGGAGGCTTGAGAAACATAATAGGAATTCAGAGCTTATTGAGCTTGATTGGAACACAGTATCTGTGAACCTCATCATAATACCTCCTGGACCTTTATGTTTATTGTCTCACTGTGGCCTCTTTTGTGTTTTCCTGGCCTTTCCTACAAGAACAATTGTCTCCTTTCACACGTATTTGCAGAGACATTTTTAATGATTTAAACATTTTTAAATGAGCAGTTTTAAATGAGCAGACACAAAGCAATGAAGAAATAAAAATAACACAGGTGTAGTCATTTACATTATAGATGGAAGACTGCATAAGCCGCTGATGTCAAGATGGCTTTTCTGAAGTGTTTATATGAAAACTGACTTGCAGCTTACTGCCTGAAAATCTCACCTTGAACTTATTATGAGGGCAATAATAATATGAAAAAATACAGATGGTAACCTGTGCTATCTGGAAACTTCAGTTTAAACAGAACAAGCTTAATACATGGTACATTACTCATTTATATCAAAGCTAAGTAACAATATTCCAAATGCTTTGATTTTCAATGACTGAACACTTAATGAAATGAACTATATTCTCAGTTACTTACATATACTGAATGTCAAGAGAAATTTGTTTCTATACAGAAATATTCACTGACTGTTCCACCCTGCATTGCAGAAAATGAGCCCACAAAATTTCATCACACTATGTTCTTTTGCCTTCATACATACTTTTACGACACATAAAGCAATCCGAATCTAAATCTATTAAAAATACATGCAAATATTTCTTAGAGCCTTCTTCTTAAATAATAGCACACAGATTGCATAAAGATTAACACAGAGAAGAAAAATATATGTTTGTGCTTAAAATTCACCACCAATATTTTTTTTCACCTAAATTTTCATTCAGGGTGAAAAATATCAAATCACCTTTGATTACAGCTGTACACAGACACACACAACAGAACTCGGTTCCTCAGGTTTACATATGGCCACACAAAGGCTGAGAAAACACAAAGGTCTATTAACGATCATCTCCCTAGAACACAAAAAATGTACTTCATGCAGCACATTATTTAAAAACAAACAATGTGTGAGAATCAGACAGATTTAAGACCTGTATTATTCTAAATTTTTGCATAAAGACTCAGTGTTGATTACAAATTAGTTTTTCTTATCAATGTGTTCATTCTCGCACATTTAATTCCTGAGGCTGATAGACATTAGTCTAACACTTAAACAAGACAAGGAGAGTCTGAATACTCAAGAGAAAGCCATGCATATCTGGGAGTCTGGGACTCCCAAATCTGATCTTAATCTTACAATTTCTATATTGAATTTGTCCTTCAGATATAGAATAAAAGCACAGCTCAGTCTAGTGAGGCAAATCCCAATTAACTTTCATCTTGGTAGTAGAAACAACATCACTGAAGATATACCTAGCCTGCCTGACATCCATATGCTGACCACTGTACTGTCACATCTTCCCTATCCTTCATTGCTCTCACCTTAACTAAATTAAAAGTTACAGCAGTCTGTGCTTCAATTGTCACATAGAGATGCCAATCACTGGAGATTTGCTTAAGCACATCAGGAAGTCCAGTTTCTCCTTCTCTGCCTCAGTTTCACCAGCTGGAAATTTAGCCTGCTCTATGGCGGTCCTGCACTAACTGGCTTAATGTAGTCAAGCCATTATACAGTGAATCCCCGGTACATCGCGATCTCTCCATTACAACCCCGCCCATTTGCGAAGCAAATTTTTTGCAATTTTGATTCAGCCGTCTGCAACCTGAGCTGGGGAACGCATGAGCGGTGCCTCTGCTCTGCCAGGGGCGGTGCCGCGGTGCCTGTGGGGCGGGACTCACCCCGCCCTGCGGGGAGGGCGCTCGCAATGGTGGCACTTTGTCTCTGTCCCTGACTGGGCAAACTGCCCCATGAAAGTGAGGCAAGCGAGGGGGGGCAAGTGCTTTGTGCTGGAAGGGGGCTTCTGTTCCCCCGCCCTCTGGAACCGTACGGGCAGTGCTCCCAGGACGNGGCGCGGGGTTTGGGCTGTGAGCACACACGGTCACAGCAGCCACTCAGAAATGGTTCCCTTTGCTCACCTGTGCCGAGAGACCATGGGAAGGAGCGGAAAATTGTCCGCAGAGCCTCAGAGTTCAGGGGGGTGGGGCAATGGGGGTGGCCTGCATGCATATTAACGACCTGCACTTCTTCGCGAGTTTAGGGTTTTGCGACGGCCTTGGCTTGTCCCTTTCCTCGCGATGGAGGGGGTATAACTGTATAAGGAAGAGTTTTCAAAACCATTTCTTTTATGACATTAAATAGCCAGATTCCACTCTAAAAGCATCTTTAACCCCGCAAAATTTCTCAGCATTAACATAATTCATTTATGCTATTTCCCATTTAAAAGCTCACTCTATAAAGTCATTTGATAAAACAATTCCACATTAGCCAGATCACCAGAATCTGCAGCCAGGGTTTTTCTGCACAGACAGTCACCCTAGAGTAGAGTGGAAGTTTGGGTACACAAGAAATGTGGGATCAACTGCATACAGGTTAGATTGCTTTGCTACTTAACAGTTTTTCATTAAAAATCCAAAAGGCAGTTTAAAACAAATACAGTACATCAAGTACAGAAATGTGTAATTGGCATTAAAATAAATTATAAAATAGGCAAATTAAACAGGTTTGAAAAATAGAGCACTATTAACCTGATGAATATCTTCACAGTATTTCTTGATGGACTTTGCAATTCAAACAGACAGTCAAAAGTTAAACATACAAACCAAAGCAAAATCTATAAAACTGAGCTATGCTTCTACATTGCTGTTCCTAGAGTTTATGGTCAGTATAACTCACAAGGATTGCTACTCCCTATCAGACACTCTCAAGCGAACCGGAGAGCTTATAAGAATAAAGTAGAAAAGAAAAAAGTGGGATACAGAATCCTTGCTTACATAGTCTTCACAGGCCATTTAATTATTTTACAGGTCATTGCAATCTGTGATATTTTGCTCAGATAATATTAGACATGGTCATATTCAGGTTCAAAAGTGCCTTTTATAGCCCAAAACTGAATGTTGTAGTTTAAAAAATAAAATATGAATACATCGAATTGTTATAGTTTAACTTGAGACTATTTTTTTCTCTTCTCATAAAATACAAACTTGCACTACATACACACACAAAAAAATCAAATATTCAGAAAACATTGCTTATATGTACTACTATTGTAACTGCTGGCACAGAGCTCTATTCCAATTAGACCTCAAAGAAATGTACTGTCCTATTATCTGAGTGTGTTTTTGGAAATGGCAATCGAAGAAATATTCTAACATGAACAAGTGTTTCTAAGTGCTAATTATTCATGGTATCACTTGCTGATTGGTGCCTGCGGCCATGAAAATTTATTTCTAGGCTGTATTTACAGTAAAACCAAAAGTGCTTAGTGGCAAGTAGCTTAATCAAATTTAAGAACAGCAGACAGATAACATAGGAGATTTTTTTTTTTTGTTGCTTTAATCCTCTCATTTGCTTTTGAAACATAAGGCCCTGTTCACTTCATTTAAGTCTCACAATGACTGGAAGCCTGATCAATCTGTCTTGTGTCTTCTTAGGGTGAAACTGCAATTGAGTGGAAGCAACAGATGAACAAAGCCCACATTCAAATCTGTAGCTCATTAAAATAATGTTAAAATAGGGTAAAATCGCAATTGTAAATGAATTGTAGTTGGCTTCTTTCAGCTACATACATTTGATTAATAAACCATACATTCATTAGCCATGAACCACTGGTCTTTAAAGTAAATTTAAATGAATGACCCTGCTTTTTTGATCTTCAGACAGTTTTGAAAACATTTATGAAATAAAGCTTAAAAAAATAGGTCAAGGGCTGTTTCCTACAAGCCAAAGAGCTAATGGGATACGATCCATCAAATCCCATAATCAATTCACATTCTGATACAGAAACTTAGAAAGCTGCAAGTTTACAAGAGACATATTGCAAAACAGCTTTTCAAGAGGGGGAAAAAAAGAAGTATTGTTAATTTGCTTTAAACTCACAAGCAGTTCAACACTTCCAAGAACATATTATAAAAAAGTACTGTAAGAAGGCAACATTAATTAAGGTTGCAGCAACTCAAACAGCAATGAGAGAACATGGGGATGGAAGAAATCCCCTAAGTCATGAAGTCGAGTATCCTGCAGGAATTCATCCCAGACCATCCTGTTCAGGAACCTAAATAAGAATTTTTCTCTCTTGAAACATGGTAGAAGTTAACCTAGTATTTTTACACAGACCTTCCCTCATAGAATCATAGAATGGTTTGGGTTGGAAGGGACACTAAAGATCATCTCGTTCCAACCCCTTGGGCAGGGATACCTTCCATTGGACCAGGCTGCTCAAAACCCCAACCAACCTGGCTTTCAACACTTCCAAGGATGGGGCACTCACAGCCACCCCAGGTAACCTGCTCCAGTGCTTCACCACATTCCTTCCCAATATCTAATCTAAACCTGGCTTCTTTCAGTATAAAACCATTTCCCCTTGTCCTGTCACTATCTGCCTGTATAATTATCCTCTGTTTTTATAAGCCCTCTTAAGGTATTGGAAGGCTGCAATGAGGTTTCCTTCTCTTCTCCAAGCTGAAGAACCCCAGCTGTGTCAGCCTGTTTTCATAGGAGAGATGCTATGGCCCGCTATCATCTTTGTGGTTCTCCCATTGACTCAACAGTGTCTTCCTTGTGTTGAGGACTCCAGAGCTGGACATGTGGGCTCTCATGAGGGCAGAGTAGAGAAGTAGAATCACCTCCTTCAACCTGATGGCCACTCCTCATTTGAAGTAGCCCAGGACGCAGTTGGCTTTCTAGGTTGCAAGTGCACACTGCTGACTCATGTCCAGCTTTTTACCCACAAGAACCCCCAAGTCCTCCTCTGCAGGGCTGCTCTCAATGACTTCTCCCAGTCTCTACTCATGTCTGGGATTGCCTTGACCCAGGTGCAGTGCCTTGCACTTGGACCTAATGAACTTCATGAAGTTCCCATGGCCCACTTCTCAGGTTTGTCCAGGTCCCTCTGGATGGTATCCCATCCTTCTGTTGTGTCAACTGCAGCACTCATCTGGGTGTCATCTGCAAACTTGCTGAGGGTGCACTCGATCTCACTGTCTGTGTCACCATCTGCAAAGCCTCAGACTCTGTGATGATCCCTCATAGAGATGCAGCGTAGCCACAGGTGACAGAAGTTCTCATTAGAACAATCATTTTCAGCTTTCTTTTTTTAATGAGAAGTTCTCATTAGAACAAAAATTTCAGCTTTCATTCAAAATCTTGATAAACACACAGTGTTGTTGCAATTAAGTGGGCATCTCACTGCAACAGAGTGGGAAATACAATAGAAGAAAGTGTCTTGAGCCTGAAGTTGACCCCCTACGAGTAGAGCCATATCCCTGAAAGTTATTCTGTCTCATGCAGCTCTTCTGCAGATCAAAGTGAGAGCAAAAACACAATCCCTACTAGCTGGACAAAACTTTGGGGCAGCGGTCTCCGAACCAGGGACCTCTGCACTGTAAAGATGCTCTTCAGGTGGAATGTGACTGTTCAGCTATTTTAAGCCACCTTGTTTTGTTCTCCAGAAAAGCTCTTCTTTATGCTTTCCAGACAGAATATACCTAAATGAAGAGTAAAACTTTGTCCCATGAACAGAAGCCACTGTTGAAGAACAAAAAGAATTATCAGGAATTACTCCTAAAGAACAATATTTTTGGGACACTTCAGTATTCCTGGGAATTAATTGGTGATTTCCTCTTCCTTCCCCCTGGAATAATCACAACAATATGCCACTTGTTTTTTATGAATTCTCAATGGAGAAAACACAGGCTGCAGGTCATGGTCATTGCTAATCCCATACCTGACAAAAAAACACCAGGCAATGCTTTTAAAGAAGATAAGCAAGAAAATAATTCCTAACTCAAATTTAAGACTCAGCCTACCACTTGAGATAGCCAACCACCAAATCTGTTTGATATTTGCCTGTCTCTCTAGCACCACTGTTAGGGATGTAGCACTCCACCCTCCTTGCATATTCTTTATTATACCTGTTTTGCATTTCAGGGGCTCTCTATGAAACTGTAACATGAAACAATTTTTGTCCAGATTCATCTTTCTTAAAGCAGTCAATAAGAATCCTAACCACCCTGAAAATCCTATTCAGTAGATGGAAAGTATAGTTCCTAGTGTGAGTGCTAATTCAGGCGCTCAGGATCTGAATTCCTCTCTAGAGATACCCGTTTTACCTCCTCAGCAGATGGACAGCTGCAGTCTTCACTTAAAGTGGTCAGGTGCACAAACTCGGTAAGGGTGAATACATCTTACACTTAATTTACCAGAATTTCATATTTTATTTAAAGACGAGTATGCACTCAATGGCTTTAGGCTGGTAGAGGTGGCATGCCAATAGTTTCCAGCCTCCAATCCATGCAACAATGAAGACAGTAAGTACTCTGTTTTTGGCTGCATGTGTGGGATTAAAATTTAGATTAAATTTAAGTACCAGAATGTTGGTATCTAAGCCTATTCTTTCTGTGCACTCTCCCTGCACCCAACAGCAACCGTACCATCAGATGAGCTCAAGCTGATTTACTTCACCTGGAGTAAACAAGCAGGGCTCAATTCAGCTGCCTGAGGACAGGAGTCTAGTACTGTGAGATGCTCCACCATATTTATTCCACATTCACACAGAGCTGGCAGGTCTGGCACTGCCATGGACAGAGAATTACATCCTTCTGGACCCACAGCTGGAAGCCACACAGTACAGACATCTCTGTTTGGAAGAATGAATGGTGTTCTTTATGTCTTCATTACAGCAGATTGCTGCATCGTAAATGATTTCCACAAAACCATTAAGAGTATCTCAGGAGAGGTGACCAGGGAGAAAACAAAAACAGAGTCTAAACACACTGTAATTGCTCTGAGTGCCTATCTGGACCTGCTGGAGGCTCAAAGAGCTCAACACACTGAGGACTCATACAAGGAGTCTCTGCATGTATCCCACTAAGCTCCAGGTAGGGGTCATGCTGAAAACTGGGCATCACCTAGAGACTACATGAAACAGCAGAGCACCCTCACTTCCTCATGTGGCAGCATTAATTTTATCCTTTAATAAAGGAAACACTGCCTCATTTTCTGGCAATACCTAAACAACGTCAACATTCACTTTTGCAAAAGTTCCATTGTGGCAAATATTTTTAACCCTCCCTTAATTTATGCCATAACATGGTGATTCGCCAAAAGGCAAACTATCCAGTTTGATCAATATGTATATCTTAGTTAAACTGGGCATGGGAAGTCTTAAGTTAAACTCTTCTAATGATTTTCCTATACTGTGTTTCCTATACTTTTCCAATATAAGTCAAACTAACTAACCCTTTAGTGAAATTTCTCATCAACTGAAGAAAATAGTAAATTTTACTTCTACACCTTTCTGAAAGAGAGAAAACAAAACTCTTTGGGTGTTTTTGGTGGTGGTGGTTTGGGGTTCCTTTTTGCTAAGTATGCAAAGTACTTATTTTATTATAATCACCATCCATTGGTCACTACAGTTATACTCCATCATTTGCAAGGAACTTGGTCATGCCAGGGGCCTCGCGGAATGTCAAACTCGCAAAGACACGGAGGCCATTAATATGCATGCAGGCCACGCCCATTGCTCCACCCCTCCGACACTCCAGAGCACTGCGGACACTTTTCCAGTCCTTCCCCTGGTCTCTCTTAGCACAGAGGAGCAAAGGGAATTGTTTCTGAGCAGCTTCTGTGACCGCGCGTGCTCGCAGCCCAAACCCCATGCCGCTGCTCCACCCCCCAGCCCCCTCCCCAGCCCTGGATGCCCTGCGCCGACCTGGCCCGGCTGCTGCCACCATGCGTGCTTGCCCTGCCTCTGCAGCAGGGAAGGGGTGTCCCTGAGCTCTGGTCAGCATTCTTGGAGCCTGGAAAACCTTAACTTTGCAACACTGCAACATCCCGTGCC
Organism: Pitta sordida; assembly: GCA_013390025.1. Taxonomy (NCBI): domain Eukaryota; kingdom Metazoa; phylum Chordata; class Aves; order Passeriformes; family Pittidae; genus Pitta; species Pitta sordida. The sequence continues at coordinate 188,120 of WEKX01001808.1, read as the reverse complement.
GCTTATGGCGGGGTGGGGGGGTGGTGTTAGTATTGGAGTTTCTTTCCCTTTAACATCCACGGGTCCCGGTAGAGGGTAGAGGCAGTGCTGCCTGAGCTTTGACTGGTCTTTGAGTAACAAGGAATGACATGTCTTGTGGCGGTGTTGCGCTGGGTCTCAGTGGAGCACACAGGAGACACATAGGACCAGGTCAGGAACCGGGGCACAGTGCCACAGGGCTCTAAATGCCATTGCGAGCTGGAGAAACTACGCACCCTCCCCGCGTGCCCTCCCCACGCACCCTCCCCAGGGGGCTGGCCCCACCCCGCCTACAGGGGGAGCCAGCACTACCCCTCAGCAAAGCAAAGGCACTGCACATGCACCAGCGAGGAAACCTCGCAGATACCCAAAACTGAATTGTAAGAAATTTTCCTCGCAAATGTGTTGGGTCATAATGGAGAGGTCGCAATGCAGCGGGGATGTATTGCACTGTATTTGAATCTGTGATGTTATTACACAGCATTTTTCATCAGTATTTTATACTATTATATTTTTAGTGTGTTCAGTGCAGGAGAGAAACTGGCTTTAAAATGGAAGAGGAGGTAAATATTCACCAGTTAAAAACAGTGATGATAACAGAAGGTTTATGATCCAAAATCTTAAGATTCTGGAACTACAATCTCTCACTACTTTGAGGTTCTCCTATCATGGCTCCAGTAGATCATGTGGTTTTTTCTTTCAAAGATATTTTTTGGCTTCCCCCCTCATTCACTCCTCGTGGGGTGAGGGGACGGTGTAGGCAGGTGCTGCTCACTCGGGGGCCATCCAGAGCTAGTTTGCTTATGACAGCAAAATTAACAAAATTATGAGGAAGCTTTATAACACTGTCTCAAAGGCATATTTACCAAACTGTCATGTAGAGCCCTCCTTCTCCTCTGCTTGCTGCTGCTTGCTGTTTTCTCCGGTTTGCTACTGCTTGTTGCTGCATGCTTCTGCTTGATCCTGTTTCTCCTCCTGCTCAGAGTTGAAGGGGGCAGGGGGTAGGCTGTACATATATATGAATTGCTACTTCGTGGATTTCACTTATCGCAGCACCTTTCTGGAACTAAGTCCCACACCCACCTCCCACCCTCCCATTCCCATCCCCAATCCCCACAATATTTGAGGGATTACTGGGGATTACTGTAATTTTGCATTTATAATTTTTTGTATTAACTTCATTTGTAAACTCTGTTAATTACTAAAATTACACTTTGATTCACTCAGTGCTGCAATGAGAAAGTTAATGTGTTATTTGAGAATAAAGTCTTTACTTCAAGTTGAAAGCTGAGTACACATTCCTCATTTGATACTTATTACTTCTTTATGCGCATATTGAGGACTAAATGCGTAGTGTATTTGTCTGCACTGAGTACTGAATATCAAATTTGTTCCATAAATCTATACACAAAGGTTTCCATGTCTTTAGGAATATCACCCACTTTCCCAAAGAGAAAATTCACATAGGAACTGAAAAACATGAGAAAGCTAACTCAGAGCCACCTTTGCTTGAGGAAAACAGAAATAACTTCCATTTTACTGGTGACCAGCAGTGCAGACACTTAGAAACCACTTCCATTGATTTGGAATTAAACCACAGACACTTGAGAATATAAAATAAAGACTGCAGTATCATATCAAACCTAAAGCAAATATTAGTAAGGGGAAGATATTTTCTGGGATAACTGGGGTATGTGACTTGGTAAGCATCCACTGAAGAATTGGATGAGCATGACAGGACAAAGATTGCTCAGCAGAGCATCTCCAACAGTCACAAGCAGTTCTGGAATCAGCCGCTGAAAGCAGTAGTTTACACACTAAAAACAATTATTCATATAGGAAGGAGAGTACTAGTGAAGTACTTTAGGGACTGGCTTCCAGGTTAGTCCAGTTTAATTCTTTCACCAACAAAATGCTAAATATAAGAATGCTAATGAGAATGTGAAGTCAAGACTCACTGGCAACAAAAAGAAGGACCAGAAATCACAAAGAAGAAATGTGGGACATCAGTAGTGGAAGACCTGTTAACCTGAGCTGAGAGGTCATGCATTTCAGGACAGAGACAAGAATGAAGGTAAAACCAGCAGATTTATTCAAGTTGGTATAAAAGTGCAGGAAAAAAGTCTAGGTGTTATTTACCTGTAATTACCTGTGAGCTTGTTTGGGGTTGAGAGAAAAAGTAATTTTATGGGGGTTTTCAGCTTTTTTCATTTCTGTCTCTCTGCTCCCTCAAACACAAAAATGATTGTGTCCTTGTAAAGATAAAATTCCTATTTGAGAACTCCACTTTGCAAGTTGAATCCTTTGGAGAAAGATATAAACCAACTAACCCAATCTTCCCCGTCTTTCAAAACTTGTAGTAAAATGACAGCTTGTCTCAGGAAGAGTGGAAAACAAATCTCTGTAAGAGAAGTCCTTCCACGTCACAAATTAGGGTTGATAAATCAGATGCCTTGTCATACAAGTTTTGAATTCATGTGCCAAATTGGGGGTAGCAGGCAGGTCTGCCTTCCCACCGTGGTGAAAACCTGTCTCTGCCTGAAGTCCACGGGCGATGTGAGAATTCTTAGCCATCTGACAGCTAAAAACGTGACCCACCTTCAAAAAAGAAGCATATGGCTTCCAGCACCCAATTCTGACAACATTTTGTCCTTATTCCAATTTTGTGCCAAATTCTCTAACTCTACTACATTTTCGCCTAACATATTATTCACCTTGTGAAAGGATGTTAATCAGTATCATTGTCAAAATGCTTCTTTGGGAAGAAAAATTTCCACCAGGAAAAGGAGACTGCATAAGAAATCTTTTTAGGGAATATAGCAACACATCTTAAAAAAATAAAGAAAGAAATGAAAGGTGGATTCAGATGTATGCATTTTTATACTTACGCATATACTAATGAAGACTACAATCTGAAAGGAAACAAAATAAAACAAGCTCTATTTCCGTGTGCCCAGCCCAAAGAAACATTACTTATATCAGACTATTTCCCTGTCTCCTATAGGATTTAGAAATCTGAGCCTTCACTGCATCTAAAAAAGAAATTCTCATAATTTTTCCCTGATAAAACCCCAGCCAAATAATTTTAATGCACAGGCACACAGTACTACTAGTTCTGCATTATTGTTTGCATCTATCTCTTCTACAATCCATGTTCACATTGGGAAATGCATGGAAGACATGTAGGCATTGGGCTGACCAAGTAGAGCCAAATCCAGCCTGAGACCATAGGCAAATGATTCCCTTTGATAACTACAGCATAAAATCACAACCTTAGATCTGTGCCCAGGTGCATGTCCACAGTTTTTCTGATGAATACTAGTAATGAGAAAAGGTTAAAGTGCAATACTCTAGGGATGTATCGCTTTTCCAAGGGATGGATTTCTCTCTATATATGTAGAGTTATACCTTGACTATTCACACATAATGATTTGCTGCTTCAGCTATTTGTGAAAAATTTATCCACAAATCTAATCAGTTACTCACAAATATGTCTGGTTGACACATGCGCAGTTGCTCTGCTTCGTGGAGGGGCAGTGCCGCCGCACCCCATGGGGTCGGTGGGTGAGGCCTCTCATTCACTGGGGACAGCCACAGATCGCTCCCTTATGCATGTTGTGGAGCTCACGTGGTGTTTATAGTCCCGCAGTGTCATGAGACAGCGTGTGTCTGTGTGTCTATGTGTCTGGGTGTCTGTGTGCGTGTGCGTCTGTCTGTGTCTGTGTTACTGTTTCCATGGCTACAGGCAGGGGAGGCGATACCGACAACAGCAGAAGCCAAGCGTCAAGCATGCTGTGTTCCTGGGGGCTGTGCGCCCATCGCACCTGATGACAGACATAGCCCCAGGGAAAGTGGCCCACAACAGTGGGGATGGACTGGCCACGGCAGTAGTGAGCCAAGTGCTGTGTGCGGGCACGGGCAGCAGCAGGAAATGTCCATGCCCATGCCGCCAATGTCGTGCCAGGAGGAGGCTTCTGTTCCCTCATGCCATGGCAGCCAGGCTGGACTTGCCAGCACATTTCTGCATATGTGCATATGCACATATTCATAGCCTCAGGCAAAGCACTCCTGCCAGTGTTAGCTGCTGGAGTTAAATGGAAAAAACCCCAACACCCAGGTTCCTCACTGCCTATAAGGAGCACAGGATGTCGCAGTGTCCCAAAATTGCCATATTTCTGGCAATTATTTGCCAAATTAATGTCTGGCCAGTATTCACAGATTAAAGGTTCCACAGGATCCTCGGGAGACCCGTAATCTGCAAATCTGGAGGACTGACTGTATTTACATAGCTCTTGATCAGAATGACTATAACCAAACACTATATTCTGTAGTTCCTGTTTGTGTAATTCCAGTTGAAGCAAAGCAGATCCAGGAATTTCACTTTAGGAAATGTGATAAAGAAGTCCGTGAGAGTAACAAAGATTTCCAGGATTCCTCCATTTCATCCTTTCCAGGAGGTGAAAATAGGAGATGTCTTGACCCCTCACCATCCCGTAACTTCACTGGTGGTACAGCATCTCCCTCTGTCTCTCTCTTGCTCAGAGGTTTGGTCCTCTGGCAACCAGCAAGTAGGTGTCTGATACATTTTTTTCAAACTTCATGGCAAGGATTGCGCTTTGTTAATACTGCCAGACATATATGATAACTGTCAAGCTGGTGAGTTATTTTAACACTTGAAAAACTGGCTCTGAAACAGTCAGGTAGAAAACTGCTAATGAAAAAGATAAGCAAATGAGACAAATCAAGCATGCTACACTGCCTGTCTTAATGTTGCTTGGTACATCTGGAAAGAAAAACAAGTCTTTCTATTGGCCATATTCATTTTTATAACACCCAAGCACCTTCCTGAAATTCAATTCCTGACTCACAGGTCACTCCCCTGGAGATAGCTGCAGATTCTATGTACTTGAGGTTTTATTCCTTCTACCTATCTCCAATTTTTGTCTGTGGAGTTTTCTTGCCAACTCCCATGGAACAACACGCACCCAAAAAGGTGGAAGTGTCTGAAGAACATTATTCTTCAATATTTAGTAGAAGGAAATGCTTAGAGTTGTTGCATATACTGTATGTGCCTGAAAATTAACAAGTCAATGCAGAATTTTGTCCTTACTCACAAAATGGCAATTTCTTTAAGATAGTATGATTTATTGCTCATCTGCTTTACCACAGTCTTTTTCTCCAAACAACTACATGATCAAAGAGAAGACTTCATTTACAAATAAACCCCAACTCTATAAAAGTGGGTCAAATCTAGTACTGGAGCAGTACCTTATTCAAAGAAATCAAGTAGCTTTTTTTTTAATAATTCATACTAAAGAGTCATTAGTCAATTGACAATGCAAAGTGCTGCAGCAACTGGACATTTATACATCAGATGGAGCCTTCTGCAGTTTAGGAATTCAAATAAGAAGGAAGGCCAGGAAGGAAGCATTCACAGATACTGCTAAGAAAATGACTCCCAAAGAAGTTAATGATGGTGAAAGTGCAAAAGGACAATGTCACTATTTTTACTCATGCTTTTTACTTTTTACACAGAGGCTGACACTGGTTTAGTAATAGTTTAAGTTAGGCTGGAGTGTCCCTTCATTAAATTATGCAAGCAGCCTGAAAGAGACTACATTTGAAAAGCTACTCTAAAGCTGTGAAAGGAAACATGTTGCAGCTGGTGCAGGTGATCATCTTTTCATCCAGGCTACCATCCTCTTCTTGTTTGCTTCCCTTCTACATGCACATATACATCATTGTTAATTTTAAAAGGACATATCTTTGAATGTATTCCCTCTGCAGATTCTTTCCTACTTCATTATTTCCATCCATGAATCACAAAGAGACAGGAAAAAAGATTCTTACACAAAAAAATAGATATTAAGCTTTATGTGACTGCAATACGATCCTTAAAGACACCAGTGCCTTAACCACAATTGTTTAGAAAATTACATTTTCTAAAGCATAATTGCAACTTAATTGTAAGTTTAGATTTGTTAATATCACAAATAAACAAAAAAGATGTATCTATGTATTGTAATTGGCTGATCATAGAAATACTTATTTAATATAAACACATATGCTTTTGTAGATTTGTTAGAAAGATTCGTTAATTGCTTAATGAAAGATGTCTTTCAGATACTAATTCCTTCATTTAGTTCGACAGATTAAATTTTATATGAGGACATATTAGCATGCATGCAATGAAGTGACAAGGACAACTAAAAAGCTTAAAATGTTAATGGATGAAGTGCAGCTTTTTCAGTTCCTCTAAACTAAAAGCTATAATCTTCATTACATGCACTAAAGATCATATTTTCCTCTGCTTTCTGCAGAGATAAGACAGCTATATTTAACACAGAAACGTACACCACAATATGTTTCGATTCAGTTGCTGTATTTTCATCATCATAAATAAATTATGAAAACTTTAAACAGTGCATGAATGATTCTGCATAGAAAACAACAACAAAATGCAATTAATTTTTATAGAAGAGAAAATTGATAGTTGAGATCCAAGCAATCAAATTGCTTCTATATTTCATCGCAGTCGCTTTAGGTAATTATCTTCTTGATAATCTCTCTTCAGAACCTGCTTGCAGAAAAAAACCCCGAACAATTGACTTCAGCTACTAAGGCACTACAGGGTTAATGTCAACCACTGCTGTAAAAAGCAAATTACTAGCAATACCAAGAGTCCAGAGCCCTCCTTTTTGCTGTAGACTGAAGTTCAATCTGGCATCATCTTTTCTCTGTCCCCAGTAGGGTGCAGGGAGCCCTCTAGCTTCCATGTGGGATTCCTACTGTGGTACATATTGGCCAGCATACAGCTGCTCTAAACAACTATTTGCATCTACAATACGGTCATCCCACCACCTTCTTTTCAGATCAATATGATTGGGACAAACAATAGTTCGATTTTGATTGCTCTATAGTACGCTTGGGTAGAACCGCTGAATGCGAGCGCATCGCTCAGGAACAATGGGCTGGTTCATCATCCAAAGCGTCCCTTTTCAAACAGCTGCCTCTGCCACACTCACCCTGACAAACGTCCAGAAAAACAGATGGTTTCAGCATTCATGGGCAGTTTAGTGAAAGCCCTAGAGTCAACTATTCAAGACATTTTATCATCTAGCTGATAATAGAGTATTGCTTGGAGATAAAAATTAAAAATACATTTAAAAACTCTATTAATTCGCACTCGCATGCAGCCCCCTTGCATACACACAAAGCAACTTCCCTATGCCCTGTAACACTGCAAACTGCAAGCACTAAAGGAAGCTGCACTCTTAATCCCTTCTGTGGGATAGCTGCATCACTATGAAAAATGACAATCAGCGGGTACTCTCACCAACCACATATATACTGCAATACCCCCAAACAAAAGCAATGAATTAGTAGTTGAATGGGAAATTTAACTTTGAGCTGCCTGGGGTTTGCTGTGGATTAAACCAGGTCCTGCTGTTTTTTTTCTCTTCATTATTGTCATCTTTTCGTTTGTTTCCGTGTTTCTAAAAGACAGAGATTTTTTTTCCTCATTTTTTTCAGACAAAAATACAAATGCTTTTGAGGCATCGTATTGGGAAAGGCACAAGATGAGCTGTGATTCAGATTCTGCTCATACCTATGGACAATCACATTATTTCCAACCAAGTCACTGGTATTAACAGCCTCCAAGGCAAAGAAGCTGTGGTACTATAAAGCTGAGGGTCTCTGCTCCCTTGGACACAGCTGTGCCACACCTGTCTGGAGGGATGTGAAGGATAGGACAAAGAGCGGCCATGTCAATGGCTCCTAAGCTCCACCAGCCGCAAAACGTGACCTAGGGATAAGAAATGGGCAGTATTATCCTTCTGGGATGTCTGGGCAGTGTTATCCTTCACAGGATGCATTACTACTTGCTCCACAAATCCCCACAACTTTTGGGAAGCTTAAACTCCCTCAAGTCACACTGCAAAGTCTAACTCATCCTGAGGAGGACTTGGCTTCTATGAAAAAGAAGTGTTACATTTATTATTCCTCACTTAACATCTTACAAAGATTGTTTATTACTGATCTATTAATATTTTGTTGGAGATCACGTGAATTTTCCACAGCAAAGATAATTGCCATACTTGGCACTGCATCAGTCCAGAGAGCTGAGAAGCTGCATAGTCAACCTGGACATGCTTATTCTAACTCTGATTTTCAGAGGCGTACATGGGACTCAATCTTGCAAATGCTGAAAACTTTCTGGCAGGTGTATATAAGCATGTATCACACAGCTCTAAAGAAAAGCAGAGAAACAGAAAGCAAGGGTCAGAAGTAATTATTGCCAGTACTTCAATCTCTAAAGGATACAACTCAGCAGATGTATTTTGGAATTGTAAAATAAACACAGAAAAGAAAGAGAGAAAAATCTGACCATATACTGTAAATGTGGACTTATTTTCTTCTTTAAAATTTTTGCTTTCTATAAACATTGTTCTTAACTCTATTGCATTTTAGCTCAGAGAAAAGATATCCTGGATCCAAACAGAAGTCTGCAGTGACAAAAACTTTACCAAAGGAAAGCTGGCTGGCGAAGGATGATACTACCTTGTCAAAACGATACTTTAGTGCATGTGGCCACATACAAAAATAGTAATCGTGTATAAAGTTGTTTTTCTCTACACTACTGATGATGTCAGTTTTGAACATGGGCTTCTCTTTTTCCCCAATAAACTCTTTCTTACTGCTGTACTTGCACACAGAGACCCTCTGAAGCCGCTTCAAGTATCTGCTTCCTCTTTCAGATCTTCTCTGATGTCTCTGCTATGACATAACTAATCATTACTGAGATGAGTATGTTATTCAGATTGATGATATTACAGCCAAGACTACAAAAACATATGACTCTCAGACACCTCAGGAGACTGTCTAGACCCTGCTGCTGCATATAAGGGGTAAGGGGCATAAATATTCTAGGCAAACCTAACTCCTTGAACCTTTCATTTCAAATCGTACTTTTAAAATTCTTAATTTCCTCATGATTTCTTTTGGAAACTCTCCAATTTATCTACATCTTTCTTTATATGTAGTCCCCAAAACTGGATTCAATACTCCAGCTGAGGCCTCACCAGCACCATATGGTGCAAAATAATTACTTCCCATGTCTTACACATGACACTCCTGTTAAAGAATCCCGAAAAAAAGAGGTGCTTTATTTGCAATAGCATGTCCTTTTGTGAGTTATATTTCACTTGTGATCTCCTAAAACCTCGAACACTTTTCTGCCTTACAATTGCTTCCTTTTGTCTTTGTGCATTTACTGTATCATTTCCAAGGGCAGTATTTTGCACTTCTTTACCAAATTTCACCTAGTTGATTTTTATATAGATCCTTCTGCTCCAATTCATTACTCCGAAGTATTGCAAACATTCCCACCTGCCCTACCCACTCCTGTAAAATAAAACAGAAAAAGTATATTTTCTCATTAGCATCTTTAATGATGGATCAGATCAGATGGATTAGAGAGCAGAACTTTTCATGGAAGAGCCTGTTTAGCAATGCCAGGTGCTGCAGCTGGGAAGAGCATCATCGATAACTTCTCTTTGAGAAGACTTTTCAACTGCTTTGCAGCCACTTATGGCGATTTCATCTAGGCCATATTTTTTCAAGCTTGCTTATAAGAATGTCATGTTGGACAGTGTCAAAAGCCTCACTTAAGTCAAGATACATCACATCTCCTAGTTCTCTGTTATCCACTAGGCCAGTTACTCTGTCAAAGAAGGAAATGAGATTGTTTTGACACAATTTGTTCTTGACAAATTCATGCTGGCTGTTTTTTATCACCTGATTATTGTCTAGGTTATTATGAAGTGTTCTAACATTTCTCGGGGGGATCAAACATGGCTAAACTGGACTTGGCAACTGGAAAAAGGAGTATCCAGGGAACTAATGACAAGTCCTAAGCCTTACTTTATTCGTCCCTGCCCTGTTGTTTCTGTTTACTATAAACATAGCTTCACACTAACAAAAACTGGACAACTTCTACAGTAGGACCACCTTGCAGCTAAACACTGTAGTTGGACTACATTTCTACAGTACAAGATTCATTTAGATCTAGAAGAATCATTTGATGGTAAATCCACTTTAGTACAGTGGTAAGTGTCCCCACCCGGCGTGTGGGAGACCCGGGTTCGATTCCTGCCAGGGAGACAGTGTTAAGAGTTGGACTCGATGATCCTTGTGGGTCCCTTCCAACTCAGAATATTCTGTATTCTGTATCTAATTTCTGTTCCAAATGCTACAGGGCTGAAGTCCTACTCCTGCTTTCTCCAATGAGGCCAGGACTTGGTCTTGCACCTTGGGGTGAATAATCTCAGACTTTTGGTGCTTAGACTTTCAGGGCTGACTTGGAATCTCCTAGTGACATGTTATAACAACATGCAGACACATACTTAGTTTTTTAGCACATTTAAAATGTTACCCACTCATTCACATTAAAGGGAGTCTTCACACTGCTTGTAACAGCCTTCAAAGGAGGTTTCAAATGCAACATTTTCCAACTTTCTTTGTTTTCATAGCTTCTTTCTCAGAAAGGTCCTGACCTTGTTTGAGACTTTGAGTGGTACTGCAATAAGAGTAATAAATATTACAGGAAATCTCATAAATCCCGCCTCAGTTCATAAAATGGGAGGATATTGAGAAATCAGGAGATTTTTAGCCGGGGACAAAAAAAAAAAAAAAAAAGCAGGGGATGGGAGGAAGTTGCAATCTGGGAGCATTCTGCTGCCAAAAAACCCCCAAACAACCAAAACCGAAACCCAGACAAGTAAGCCCATTCCCCCTCTGCTGCACTTCCAGGTTAATATTTCACTGGTCATCCTTCCCAATTCTTTATATTTTTCTAATATTCTAGTGAGCTCTTCCCCATGCACACATTTTTATGCAAGAAACAAACAAGAGATTCTTTTCTTCCTCCTGTCTATCACTTCTTTTCAAGCGTACTCTTACATCTTATCTTTTTTTACTCCTCGCAGTTTTCAACACATCTATGCTCCCCACAGGCTCATCTCTCAATCCCCTATCATGCATTTTTTCTGTCCTACTGCATAGGAACTACAGTCAGCCCTCTTCCACTTTGCACCCCCCATATGGCAGCTTCACACCTTTGCAGCATGGTTTTTCAGCGATTAAGGAGGCCCATTTCGTAACTGCGCCTGCATGACCTGACAGTCATGAATATTCAAATTAGTCATGAATATTCAAATCAACCCCCACGCCACACCGCACAGACCACGGGAACACTGCTCTACCCGTGGCGAGCCGCACCAGCCCCGCTCTGCTCCTCCGCTCCGGGCCATGCCGGCCCCCTCACTCCCCTCAGCTCCGCTCCGGGCCACACCGGGTTCCCCGCCTTCCCCTCGGCTCTGCTCTAAGCAAGGAGGCTTCATGCAGTTATGAAAGATTTACAGACTCTCAGGTTAGACATGGTGTCCAAGACTTTGTCGGTGTAGACACCTACCCCGAGTATGGAGAGACCAGGTCTACCCACTCGAAGGCACACCAGGACAGTGACACTGGTGGCTCCATGCACCAGTGTCCACAGCTGAGCAGAAAAGAGTTTTTTCCCGGTGTGGGGTAGCCGCGAGCACCAGGAAGCGCTGACACAAACATCGATACACATCAGGGCAGTGCTGAAACAGCACCGGAGCACCAAGGGTGCGGTGTGAGGGTGTGGGGCAAATTTGCATATTAATGAGCTGCCATTCTACATGGAGAGAGGGCTTCGTGGGGGAAGCACAAGATCTGGGGTACCGTGGTACTCGAGAGTCGATTGTATTTCCTAGTTCCCATCCATAAGTCTTCTTAGCCATATAGGTACTAAATTAAGTGTTAAACATCATTTTGCAACCATGTCTGGGTTGTCTCAATTCAGCTTCCCACACTGCTATTTCCATTCATGTCTGCTGTAACACATCCCACCCTTCACATTGCAGAGGTTACACAGCATCAAAGAGAAGGGCATGGAAATACCCCTGAAGACATGAGAGTGCAGATGGAGAAGAATCCACAGCACTGAACATGGCCTCACCAGAAGTCTTCACTGACTCTGGTCACGGCTGTTCCTCAACTTTATTTAGATGAGTGATTTTGCAACTGCTGGAGACCCCAGGTGGTCCACATGCCATTTCTAAAGAGGCTATGGTAGATAGCTAACAAACACTGCACAGCAGCTTACCCCTACCAGGGTCCTGAGCCTTAAAAAGACCAGATAACCTAAAACAGCAGTTCTAATTTTTTTAAGGTGGTACAGAAAAGATGCAGTAAGATCTTGTTCCACTAATCCTTCATGAAAATCTTTAACCTACTGTAGAGCAGTCCATTCCTGTTCTTCTCTTTTTCCTCTATGTCCATCTGTTTGTCTTGTTTTCAAGATGCATTTTCTTGCAGAAGAAATTATTTCCAGCTTTTACCATGCTCAGCACTAATTTAATAATAAATATGTCTGCATTGAGAGGCAACACTAATTAAAAAATTTGATTCTCTATTTTCTGCTTACTATGTGAAAATAGAATTTGTCCAAAAAAATCCTTAAGAATTCATGTTAAAAAGTATTATTTTGTTTAAAGTCTGTCTCATTGTTACTCTGCACAAATGGATTTTCCTCATCTTCTGTGACAGCCTTGAGTCCAATACAGGATATAAAAGTCATTTAAGAGGAATATGTAACAATAGAACTACAGAAACTGGCAAAGTAACATAGAAATAAAAACATATCCTGAAAATACTAGCTCTATTTTTTATGAAATTACTAGGTTTCAAGTTTATGTTGTCAATGCAAGTAATTTTGAAATTTACACTACTGTAGTTTCACTATCTCAAGTCAAAGGCAAAAATTTTGAAGGAAGAAATAATTTTGATACCTTATGCATGAAAACTATGAAAGTTTTTTGTTGGCTTAATGAAGGTTATTGAATAGAAACACCATTTTTTTAATTAAGACATATATTTTGCTTGAGTGTCATCAGTGTTACAGAACAAAACACAATGAAGTTTTAGATTTTCTATCCAGTCTAAGCCCTGTAAAATCCAATCACCTTAAAGCATTAAGCAGTATGTTCAGATTTTATATTTAGTATTTCATAGGAAACATAACACTAGATCACTTAGGGGTTAAGTGCAAGATTAGAATAAAGTATACCCTGTAAATTTTGTATATGGTATAGGCTGCATATGGACAGTTCTTCCATCTGCCTAGATGACTTCAACGAAGATACAAGTAGATAAAACTGAAGTTAATTTAGTAACATGTACCCACATGACAGCAAGTCCAATTTTGATTGAAATCATTTGAGGGTTCTAACACTTGCATCTCTTCAATCAGCTTTCATTTCTTAAAGAGATTCATCATCGCAGTATCTAGCTGGATTGCACAAAAATATGGACCTCCATTAATTTCTACAACAAAAAACTGAAACTAATCCCAGAGACCATCTGGAAGGCATGAGTAGCAAATTCAGCTCCTTGCCTGTAAGGCCAGAGCATTTCTTTAAAGAGTGAAAGTAACCACACAAACTTGGTTTCATCTTCAGTTACAGGTATGATTCAATGACCTCTGCATCTGAGACACTTATGTCAAAGTCATGGTCGTAATGAAGGCAACACAGCACCCAAACTCAGAAGTCCAAAGCCTATGAAGTTGGAGCTTATGGCTAACATCGCTCAGAGCATTNCCCCATAGGGCTTGTCCTCCAGTCCTTTCACTTCTTCTAGAAGGAATAGTTCAGAAAAATCTAACAAAGACTTCCTATTGACGGAGAGAGGACAGAGAGGACAAAGTGAATGCAAACTGCATATTTTGGGACAAATCTTCAAACCATTTTTGATCCTAATTAAAGGTGTCTATGTGAACATCAACCTTGCCAGAAAAAAATGGAACTGTCAAGACGCAGAAAGAAATGGTAGATGACATGAGCCTTGTCTCATGTTACTGCTACTTACATGTGTAGCTTCACCATAGCAAGTTTGATCATACATATAAATAAGAGTTCCTATATGCATATGCACACTTACACAAAGATTAACAAAAAATTCTAGTCTTTTACAGAATCAATCTGTATTTTTTTATCATTCATTCTATTTAAGAATAAATCTTATTACAAGACTTGAAAAGTGGTACATCAAAACAACATTAGAGATTTGTTTATATTAATGGGTTTCCAGAAAAGACTCTGTCTACATTTTTTTTTGCCAGGGCTAAAATTTATTTGTGGAAGAATGAGCTCATTCAGAATAAATGCTTCTTTAAATCTGCTTTAATTTTTTCTGTTGAGTTAATCAGATATGACACTGATTTTACCCTGTACTCAGAACCTGTTAGGTATTCTGTCCAGCTGAAATACAAACACTGTTTCAATTACAGAGGAAGGCAGGTAGAAATTAAAAGAGGCATTGCTCCTTTAGGTTTAAAGTCGCTTGGTTAGTCAGATCTTCAAGAAGAATCTCTGTTACTGAGCTGAAGATTTAAACAATTGTGACTTTCAAGAGTGTGTTTCGACCCCATTAGTGATATAGTAGTTCACATCAGAAAGAACTACTGCATTTTACAGAATTCAGCAGAGAAATGATTCTTATCTAGTAGTCAGTAGTGGCAATATTTCAGGTTTTTTATGCCATGGTTTTTACAATCTAAACAGAGAAATTAAATGCCTGTAGTCATAACTCATATCCTCCAATTGCTTTAAAATGGACGTTTAGCTCCTCAAAGGAGTTGACAATGTCCTTTTAAATTATTACTGCTGATTTATATCACTGTAATATGACAAAGTAGACTTATACTCCTCAAATGTGAAGATAAAACAAATAGTCTTTACACACAGTAGTGGGCAAAGGTTCTTCAGAAATAAAATATGCCTGCCCTCTACTGACCATCTAAGAAACTCTTTTTTTAACAAAAACCACAATATTTGCATCAGTAAGATGTTAATGAAATCTTAAATTTAATTTCTTTCCTAATTCAAACTGTCTGATAACATGATGACTCCAAATTAGACTAGTAATCTTCATGTACTTGTTGCAGCCCTCCAGACAGCTCAAAGCCTTTTGGTTTGCACAACATGTTATATGTATCCAAATCTTTTTGTTTGTTTGTATTTTTTATCCACTGGTCTCCTGAGAACCTGAGAAAATCCGGGAAAGAGAATGGAGTAGCCCAGAGTTTAAAATCTGAGTGCCTGCCCAAAATCGCTAATGTAAATGACTCCTTTTTTGCAGCAGCAGCTGTTACAAATCAAGAAGCAATTGTTCTTGGGACATTCATATAAAATGAGTTTTATCCTCAGGAGAGTTTAAGAAAAACCACAAAAGTGTTTACAAAATTCATCAGACACCAAACTTCCAGGATCATTCTAATTCAGTTTGAAACATTGTGCACATGTGCTACTAGAATGAAGAGTTTTTAAGAGTAATAAGAAAAGCAAAGTCCTGACTAGATGTACGTGCCAGGCCTGGCAGAGACACATAAGGACACATCTGGATTAGCTGTGTCCTTTTGAGTTGCAATTTGTCTAATCTGTTTTAGACTTATTTAAAATGAGATGAACCAAGCTTTAGAACTGCTTCCTTCACCCAATTGCACATGCAGTCAGATGAATCGCCAGGAAGGTTCTCTCTATTAATATTTACAGTAACCACAAGGTAACATCACCTGAACCTGCACTGAGCAATAAAAGAAACAAAAGAAATGCTCTCCTCCCCACAATCACTAACTGCTTCAAAGCACAAGAAGAAAGAGCAAGAATTTTACCCCTGGACTCTGGGGATGAATGGCATTCCAGGTAATGAATTTACCACAATTTTTCTTGGATTAGGTGGGATGAGTACTGATGCCAGCATAAACCAGTGCTTACTGATGCTGCTTTCAAAAGCTTTCAGAACTTGCCTGTGCACTGTCAATACGAACAAATCGGGCTATGAATTTCAAACAGACTAATTATTCCTGTTCATTTCTCCATGTGGGCACTTAAGGAAAAGACAGCACTCAGAGAGCAAACTAACCACCTGATCACACAAACAGGATCCAAGGGTTAATCCAACCCTGACACTGATTTTAGCAGTGATTAAAGCGAGAACTTACCCAGACCAACCCCTAAGTGCTACTAAAAGCCAAAGACCTAATATTGTAGGTCTTAATCCAACACTCTTGCCACAGTTATTCACTAGGTGTAATGCAGAACTAACATACTGTGCTTTACTTTCTGCATTAACGCTCTAATTTTCTGTATTCACCAGCAAATGGATCCATTCCAGTCCAAGTTTTCATCAAGCTTTGGAAGTGAGATGGCGTCAGAAACTGTAGAATGGTTATAGGAACAAAACTCTAAATACACATATAAATAGATTAGTGGAGAATCTAAACAAAAAAAATTCCATTGAGAAAATAGGTTTTTTCCTATTTATATCCCTAACTATTCTATGTAAATCACCTGTGAAGAAGAAAAGCAACAGAAATCATATGTTTTAATTAGCCATGTGGATAGCATGGCCTTTTCTGAATACATCTTTCCCTCTATGGCCCAAAAAATATAGAGAATATATAGAGATACATATTTTCCCCCAATAATAATAATAAATGGTACATTTTTGTGGAGACATACACTAATGGTACTTCTGCTACGGATGCTAAACAGCTGTCTAATGCTTGTCTGTTACTGAGAACCAAAAATGGTTTGCAGAAAGCAACTTTCTAAGGATGAATAAAAAGAAAGGTCTCCGGAACATAGTATTTTTTAAATGGAATCACTTGCTCATGAGTGAAGTTTACAGAACAAAAGCATTCATAACCAACTCTTCACCTATGTGGGCATTTGAATATTCTCTCAACACTGCGATTTATAGCACTTTGTTCTGAATTTTTTTTCTACTGGGAAGTTGAGGCTCTGCTCTGGAAGTCCCCATGGCACAGATGGGGACATAAGTATCATGTAGTCACTGGTAATCAGTCCCTGTAGAAATGAAGGTGGAAAGGAAAAGCTACACTTATATCTTCTTATATCATAGAATCACAGAATCACAGAATACTATGAGTTGGAAGGGACCCACAAGGATCATCTAGTCCAACTCACCATCTAACACCCGTACAGAGACCAAACGCACATCCCAGAGTGGTAAACATAAACCTAGATCCTTCAGAGGCGCACAGGCCACTCCGAGCCAGGAGAGACCCACAGGACCATCCAGCCCCACACCCCCCAGCTAGACCATGTCACTAAGCTCCTCGTCAAGTCTTCTCTTAAACACCTCCAGGGACGGTGACTCCACCACCTCCCTGGGCAGTCCATTCCAATGTGCAATCACTCTCTCTGTGAAAAACCTCTTCCTTATATTAAGTTTAAACCTCCCCTGGCATAGCTTGAGGCCATGTCCTCTCGTTCTGGTGTCGTCAGCCTGAAAGAAGAGGTCCACACCCACCTGGCGGCAACATATCATATATATATAAAATGATATATCATCTACTTAAAGATGAAGTTTCAGTATAAACAACCATAATAACAAACAGTAACATTATTCAAATATGAACAATATGGATTATAGTCACATTAATTACCTCTGTTTCTTAAGATGAGACTAATAGTTCATGGCAGAAAGTTTCAAATAGTAAAAAAAGTAATGTTGACCAAATACGGATCATTAATGAAGCACACATGATCCTTCCCACATTAAGCCCAAAAGGACTACTTATCCATGTGGAAGCAATAGGCAGTAATTAACTCTCACAGTATTTACACACAAATTTCCTCCGGGAATTTTTTATCATTCTTTCTTTAAGAACAGTCACAGGCAAAAAAGGCTAGTATTTTTCCTTACACAAAAATTAATCACAACCCTTTGGAAAAATCTAACTACAGCAACACTGAAAGACTGAGTCCAGAGACATCTTCACTATCTATTTCTTCCCTACCAACTTTGCTATAGATACCATAAGAGAGACAGATGCACGGTATCAAGAAAAGCAGCTCTGAGTGCTGCCGCTGCCAGACTATTGAGCCTCACAATGTACATAAAAAAGTGTTACCCCTGAGGCAAATAAACATAACAAACACAGTCCTCCAAGAAATACTACGCAGCATTGGAAGTTTTATGCTATATTTAAATCTTGTCTCATTTTAATAAGGAAATATTGATACAGAAAGAGAAAATTATTCTTCCTGATAATTTAAAATGGGCTGTTGATTTTTGCAGTAGGACTGTTAAGTGTCCTTTTGAGATTTCCTAATCCACAGAGCCATGTAGAGGCAGAATATCTTTGGAGATGGAAGCTGAACTGAGCAGAAAGACACAGCTCTCTTGCTGATACTGGAGAAGTTCCCACTCCCTTGCCTGGGAGATGTTGGCTTCTTTCAGCTTAGCACTGAGACGAGTGACCCCAGGATCTCTCACAGTGAGGAAACATGGGGTTTTGCAAGTGGAGGTCCTAGGGAAAAGTTAGCTATGGCCACCACCTCCTAACAGACAGACAACCAAAGAAGGAATGCTAACCTGTGCTTTGGAACTTATTGTTGAACATTACTCAGATTAAAAAAAAGTTGGCTCCTTAAAACACCTTTAGCACTTCTCTCTACTTGCATGCCAGGACACAAACCTAATTGCTAGAATCCCTTATCTGTTCTTAAAAATATCTATCATGGTAGCTTTCACTTAATGCTATAAATTTTAGTTCTTACGTTCAACTTCTTCCTTTTCCTTCTTCATTTCAGCTTTCCAAAACCATCTGCTTTCTGTTAAGATGAATTCTTAAAATCCTGTGAGCTGCTCATATGAAGCAAGTAAAAGTTGGATTTTCTAAAAGAGGCAGAGATTTGCAATGTAAACAACCTATATGCATCTCATATCTTCATTCAGGTTTATAGCAAGTGGGTGGATGCATTGCATAACTATACTTCAGGAGTAATTAGGTACAGGAATTTGCATTTGCTTGTGTAGTGAACCAAGTGCACTAACCCGTAAAAGCATGTTTATTTTTGTGCTCATAACTGTGTTTCTCTACCTTCTGAAAATGTGATCTCTTATGAGAATGAATGTTCAATGTTAAAAGAGCCCACAAATCCCTTTGACAACTGTCCATAACGTCTGAGCTTTTCTGTCTCCAGTTACTCTTCACCACTTCACCAGAGTGTAGAGCCCCACTGAAAATATTTAGTGCAGTTAGCTAAGGTTGAGAAGATTTGCTAACTGCCTCATGAACATTAAAAATAGTAATACCAAGGCAAACTGATCCGCTACACGGCAAAAAAACCAACAACTGCTGACCAGAGGCACTGTAGCTAAGGCTACACAAGAGGAGCATGTGCCAGGATAAGCTACAGGCAGGTTCCTGCCCCAGAGCTGCATGGAGTATGGCACAGACACATTAGGTCCTACTTGCTTAGATAGTGTTTCTGTTCCCACTGTGTTGGTTCTTCTAGATTGCAAACTAACTGAGATGGTCTGCAGGTTATAATATTAAGACAGCAAGTTAATAAATGTACAGACGTGGAGGCCAGTGCCCATTATTCTATTCAATGTGGGGGATTGCCATGAATTGGCGATGGATCAGAAATGGCTCCTGTGGCATCTAACTGTGGCTGCACAGCTCAGCCCTGTGCAAGTCCAGAATCCATTCACTCCCTTTAACAGCATCTTTAAAGTCTTGATGTGTGCCTCAGTCCCCTCATCAGTGGGTTATGGACAATAGTGCTGTCTAGTCTCAAATTACTGTAATGACAAGATCCTCAGAAATGAAGTGAAAGATGATTGTATTGTATTACCAAGTACTGCTTGTTTGGTTTGGGGTTTTTTGTTTGTTTGTTTGTTTCTTTTAAGAATGCTCCATTGAGAATAGATCATTTTAGCATTTAATCACATACATCTCTTTTGCTCTGACATACTGGCCTAGTTCAGCCTATAGTTAGTGCTGAAGAATATTTTTAGGTATCAGAACTCCACTAAGAAACATTTAAGGTCTTTTTCTTTTAAATACAGACAGATACTTTTGTGTTCCTGAAAGGAATGGCTCACAAGATGGTTTCTCCCTGAGCACTCTGGCTTGGAAGACCTCAGCAAGGGTACTCAGACATTGCAGGCAAAGAAAAGCTCATCCACAACTGAACCACAAGCTTATATAGAATCCGTACCTCTGATCTTGGTTTGGAGAATTAATAGTTTACTACTCAGCCCTAGTGAGATCACATTTGGAGAACTCTTTGCAGGCTTCACAGTACAAGAAAGGCAGGGAGCGCCTGGAGCACATCCAGCAGAGAGCTACTGAGTTGATCAAGGGTCTGGAGAATCTTGCAAGGAACAGTTGAGTGGGTTAGGCCTGTTGAGCCTTGAGAAGACTGAAATGGGAGGAACCTCATTAATGTGTATAAGTATCTCAAGAATGGATGTCAAGAGGATGGAGCAAGGCTCTTCTCTGCAGTGCCAACCAACAGGACAAGAGGCAATGGGCAGACACTGATGCATGGGAGGTTCCACCTGAACATGAGGAAAAATTTCCTCACTGTGCAAGTGACTCTGCACTGAAACTGATTGCCTTGAGAGCTTGTGGAGTCTCCCTCACTGGAGATATTCAAGAACTATCTTGATGTAATCCTGTGCAATGTGTTTTAGGATGACCCTGCTTGAGCAGGGGGTTGGACCAGATGACCCACTGTGCTCCCTTCCAACCTGACCAATTCTGGGATTCTGTGATCATATTATCAAATACATACATGGAAAAATCATGTGTTCTGTTTCATAAATGATGAGCACAACCAAGTCTGACTCTGAGAAGAGAACAGCTGTAAACAGCTCTGAGGGAATAACATTAGCACAGTAAATACAGCTCTCTGGAAAAGAACCACAAATCTTAAAAGGTAATGTAATATAACAGGTTCTGAACCTGAACCCCATTTAGTTCTGCATTAAACATACAAAAACCAAACAACCATACACTGTCTGAGTTAGTAAAATATCTATGGTGTGACGTACCTCTGGAAACACTCAAAAGGTTATAAGTTCAAGCACAAGGCAAAGCATTTCTTTGGCCAAACTAACTGATCACCATAAAAGCACTAAACTAAGTATGTAGTTGAGTTTCAAAGAAAAACTGGGGAGTTGCGGATGGGAGAATTGTTAATAAATCTGCCCGTTAATGAGGACATTCTATTACAAAATAATTTGTAAGTATTCTAACCTGTAAAAGCAAACTGCTGATGGGTTAATGGGTTTATGTTATGGAGAAACATTAAATACAAAAAAGAGTACTCACAACAAGAAAAGAGTGAAAAGTATAGACTGGAAGTCAACACTTTTTTCCATTACATCAACAGTTTGCGTGCTGGTATAGAGATAATATGACAGCACTTACACTTTTTCCCCTGTTTAATAAATTTTATTTTGAACCCTTTTTTCTCTCTTCTCACTGTGCAAAACAAAAAAAACCACACCAAAACCCTTTCCTGCTGGGTTTTTGTTTGCATCACATATACATTTTTTCATGTTTTTAGTTTTAAATATACATCCTATCTCGTTTGTTATTTGCAATGTATATCGCTCATGCCACTTTTCCTGCAACATTGTCTATACTATCCTACTATCTCTCTTATATTTGCTTTTAAGCATCCTTGTAATATTTTCTGAAAAACACACACACTTTCGCTGAAGCAGGCCACTTGACCACAACTCACCCTGTCAAGTGAAAACACTTCCCTTTCTTTTTTTTGGTGTTTTGTGCAAACAGACAAAGACAAGAAACAGGCTCAATATAAAGCAAGAACACCCCAGAGTTAAAACATCAGAGTAACTTCAGTTACTTCACTCAAGCTGGTAGAAACATTGTCAACTATACTTTTTTTTTCCTGGGGACACACGGTCTCTTCCCAAGCATATACAGACAGATAACAGTCTGCACCAAACACGAACATCCTCTGACCCAGCACTGCGTTCCAACTTCTCTGCAAGTGGAGAAGCGAGATGGAGAGATGACATTCTTTGTGGCATGGTTCCAACACCAGAGTAGTTAGCAGCAATATATATTGAAAGGAAGAAGGTTAATCATTTCTTGCTAAGGAAAGAACTGCTACTTTGTCATGAAATCCTTTGTTAGAAGAAAATTTATTTAGTTCCCACCTTTTTTAACAAGCAAAATGTTCTAAGTGGTATTTTAAAATTTGCTTATGCAAATTCAAAGGAGATCTCTTGGACACACTTCATAATTTCAAAATATACACTTTACACCTAGGAAAATGTATCAAAGCCACAAATGCTTTGGTCAAGAAGTTTCACCCCTCTTGAATTGACTGATGATATCATATGTTCTAGGAATATTTTTATCATCTGGCATGTTGTTCGGCACCATATGGCACAGCACACTGACAAGACAGAAAGGACTAGTTTTAAATATTATATATATATATAAGTAGATAAAAATAAATGTTACACTTCTATAGAAGTATAAAGACACTATTGCCCATTTCTGTAATTCTTATTACAGTAGGGGCTCATTGTGGAAGGTATGGTTTTTTGTCCTCACACTGAAATACAGAAGAACTACAGAAGTAAAATGCAGAATAGTTTCAAAAAAGAAAATGTAACCTCTCAAACAGAGCTTGAACTGAATGCAACACTTATTTTCTCACTTTGTAATGCTTCTTTTTCCAAGACTTGTAATTATTGTAATAATGACATATTAACCCTTTCTCATGGAATTAATTTCATGCAGTTAATTCAGATAGTTTTTATAATTCAGTTATAATTTTTATAAAAAGCTATAGCTCCAGTTCTGTCAATACCAGAGGGGATGCTGGTTTTTCTAAGAAAACTTTTTAAAGGGAAGCTCATGCCATTTGGCATTAATGCACACATATATATTATCTCTTCAGTTTTCATCATTTTTTGAGGTAAAATGACATTATGAATTGCACAAAATATTGTACTGAATATTTATTTATTTAGAAATCATAATTTTTTCTATTTGGCAATGTGAACTTCTGGGGATATTTTTGGTGAGGTTTGTACCCGGGTAAGATAGAACATTTAGCTCAGAAAAGTATCTACCATATTGAAACTCCTCTTTTCCTCAGTGATATCTTCTTGATAATTCTTTGTTCAAACTCAAATACAGCAAGATCTCATCTTCTCTGACATGACAATAACCCAGAATGTGAAAACATTTCTGGAAAAACAGAAAGTTTAAACATATTCTATACCAATACAAAAGTAGCCAAATGACCTCCCCCTAGTAACCTTCTGCTGTAAATTTTTCCTTCAAAATTCACCATTTTAAGAACAGGATAGTAAACTGAACACAAATCTTCTCAAGCCTTTGAGAACATCTTCCGGTCCATTTCCCTGTGTCTTCACCACACAAATATCTATTTGTTTGTGTAAGAGCTTTTCCAAAGTACTTTTGGACAACTCAAGCCTGCAGGAGGTCTGACCCAATGTTTATCTTCCTCTCGCTTCAGATCCTTCAACTTCTCCCAAGCCCACACACAAAAGACTACCCCACCTTCACAAACACTTGCTCATATGAGACAGTACTTTTCAACTTTGCTATTTTTCAAATCTTTACTAACCTGTTCATGCCCACTAAGAATTGGTCCACTGCACAAACTGCTCCCTCCTCCTGCCTGCCTGTTTTGGCACTGGCATGCTCCTCATCCTTCCACTCAGTCTTGTCATTCCCAGTAGGAAGAACTTTTCCCAGTTCCAGACCTTAGAAACAAGCCTTTCATTCTCTTCACCAAATCTCCACGTCACTTAAGATCATACATGAAATCAGAATCATTCTTGCATCAGAAGCACAGAGGGATGGAGGCTTATGGCTGTGTATAATTTACAGATCCCTTGGCCCAATAAAGCCACATTACTGCCCAGTTTCACTGTAGTTTCAAAGCTACAGCTCCGTGCTTGAGTGGTTTGGGGATGAAGGCTTGATAAAGAAACAGCATCATTAGTAAAGCTCTTCTTACACTAGAGGGATACACTCATCCTCATTCATCTATCCAATAGGTGAACTAAAATTATTCTGCTGTGAGGGGGCTTCTCTTCAGGTGCCAGACAGACAGTCAGAAAACACCATTAGAGTTTTCATGTCTTTTCATGTCTAGAGATACTCTGTCCAAGACAGAGTAACTATGTAGTCATACATAGATGAAATAAATCATTGGGATGGAAGCTGGTATTGCAGTCATCAGTAACCATGCCTTGGATTATGTCCAACATGGACCGTTCCAAAGTCAACAACTTTAATGAATACAGTTTCCAAATGTTATAGGAAGGTCTAGTAGTTGTAACTCAGGAGGGCAAAGTTAGAAAGAGAAAATGCAAATGAAATTTAGAGTTCTTCAAGACAACTTAAATTTCTACTAGCCAGAGTGCCAAAGGATGAAAAAACTATACAACTTGGATCGGTAAAGAACTGAAAACAATGTTTATTAATAAAAACTATGGACAGAAAGTGATATCCTATGGATATAATGAAAAATACATTACCTTAAGGATTATACACTATCCACCCCTTAGCTCTAATAGGTATTCTCTTTTGCATTAAATAATCCTCTGTAACAAAATCTCTCAAGCCATGAGTCAATTAGTTTGTTACAATTGAGTAAGGGTGTCTGGAGGCCCCACATCGAAAAATTCAAAATATGGTAGGACAAGTTGGTAGGACTAAAAATTAAAGATGACAGAACTAGCATATTATAAACAGGGGCAATTATGAAAAGAAGGAAAATCAAACTTTGCAAGAAAGCATACTGGCTTGGAAATATGGGGAAGGGTATTCATTATCAGCTGAGGGGGGCCTTGAATTCCATTGTACATAAATAGGACTTTAGTCCAAAAATCCTGTTACAAAAATACTATCTCCAAAGAGGGACGGTAATCAACCACCAAACTGGCAAATAAAGAAACTTGCAAAAACTCAGATAAATTAAAACATTGAGCCCTAGCAGGCTTTCATCTTAGAG
Source organism: Pitta sordida (assembly GCA_013390025.1). NCBI lineage: Eukaryota > Metazoa > Chordata > Aves > Passeriformes > Pittidae > Pitta > Pitta sordida. Next base: position 163,158 of record WEKX01001808.1, on the reverse strand, counting down.
AAACACATAGCAACCACTAGTGACAAAGAAACAAAAATTCCTGGTTATAAACATAGTACATATTTTAAATACCAGGAGGAGTAACAAAAGAAACTTCTATCAGGAAAGTCCTATATTCTCCAAAGCCGTGTTGCCATTGCATCACCAAGTAGAATGCCAAGGCCCACTTTAAGCAAAGGGTCAGACTATGTGCTCTCCCAAACTTGGATTTATAATCAAGAAGCTCATAAAATCAAACAGCTCATGTTCAGAACAGGCCTAAGCATAATGAGGCAGCACAGTAACACAGTGTCCTAGTTTGAGTGGGTTTTTTCTGCTCTGGCAGCGAGGGGGGCTAACAGCTCCTGCCTGGGCCTCCATTGCTGCCAAGGAAGTCAAGGTCAGGAGCAGACAGAGGCGCCTCTGTAAATAACATATTTAAGAAAGAAAAAAAAAAAGTTGAAAGAGCAAAGAAGATGGCCAGAGAGGAGCCTGCAAGAGGCTGAGCAGCTATAAAGGCACCATGGCCAGGCCAGCCAGAGGAGGGGTAGGAAGGGTTCCAGACATCGTGCTGCTGCTTGTAGAATGGACCATTGTGAAGCAGACTGTCTGCCTGCAAACCTATGGCGTGCAGAGAGAGAAACCAGAGATTTAGAATCCACCTGAGGCCATGCTGAAGATGGAGGATCATGCTGCGAAGCTGCAGATGTCTTAGAGCCCAGAAATACATGGTCGGAGCTGAGAGCTTGGCAGAGATCCTTTGGACAGATGCTTTGTGACAGAATTGCATTACGGTAGGATCTGGTCTATGTACTTTGGGATGGGCTCATAATGAAGCAGCAAAGCCAGTGCTTAAAAAACTGCATCCTGTGCTGTGACTCTCGGGCAATGGAAGAGCTGTCATCCCTGGGTTGAGATCTCACTTGGGAAAGGGTCATGAAAGACTTTTCCTCTCGTGAGAGAGAGAGAGGACTTTATGAAAAGGCAGAGAGATGGTTTCCTACCCTAAAACTGGTCAGAAATACCAACTTGCCTGGCTTTCCCCCTACACCTGTTCCCCCTTTGTCTCCTGTAGGAAAAAAGGAATATGAGATCTGTTTTAAGAAGGAGGAGGGCTGGGGAGGAAAAGGTTGCCTTTAAAATGATGCTTCTCACACTAAGCTCTGATCTTGTTAGTTAATAAATAAATCCTTTATATTCCTCACTTGTAGCTTGCCTTGTTTTGCCCGTGATAAACCTTTTTCCCATTTTTTTCTCCGGGAGAGGTTGTGGCATCTCTGGCATCCAGCCAGGGTCAAACCACGACACACAGAAACAACAGCACTTTATCTACCAGTCAGTCCTCTATCTACTTTTAATTTTCAAATTACTTTACACCCAGTCCTTCTCCCTGCCGCCATTTGTCCAGTTCTCCCTCACTGTGGCTAAAAACCCCCATTATCTTTTCAATATTTGCTCCTGGTCACTTTTTCATCCAATCCCAGGGATCTCTTTGTTCCTGTGGTTTAGTTAAGCAAGGAGGAGAAGCAGTTTCACAAGCAGTGGCAATGATGAAGTCTCTGCACAGGTTCTAGCCACTATCCAGGGTTCGCAGCAAAGGAGACCAAACATTTCAATATACAGTTTAGTAACACAATATCAAAGTCACAAGTGTGCATTTACAGAGCAGTGGAAAAGAAGCCAAGTTATCCTGAAGATCATCTTAATTCCACCATTTAAGGAAGGATTTGATATACAGCAAGTTACCTCAGCAGGCTTGAAAATCTGTGCTCCAAGGATTATATTTTTGATAAGGGTCTCATTGAAATAAAAATCAGAATTCTCTAGATTGAGGGTTTTTACACACTTTTTGTAAATATTCATATCCAGAAGCAATATCCAGTATAAAATCTCACCTCCACTTACAATATTTCTAATGCTACTAACTTTACAATGAAAGGACAATTTTATCCATCTTTGAATTTTCAACCTTGGGAAAACCTTAGTCTAGACAGAGTTTATCAAACCAGCTAGTGTTTGAGAAACCTGTTCTCTAATTTTTATAACTTACCTTAGCACACTGTTGTATAATGGTCTCAGTTAGTTTTTAAGGTAGTGGAGGAGGGCTAATGAACTGCAGAATTATACAGGAAAATAGAGAGTGATTTCCCATCGGAATGGGCTGCCCAGGGAGGTGGTGGAGTCACCATCCCTGGATGTGTTTAAGGAAAGGTTGAAGGGCATACTTGGTGACATGGTATAGATGATGGGTTGGCGTTGGGTAGGTTGATAAGTTAAGTAATAATAAGTTAGTTAATTTCAGTTTTGTTTCAGACCAGAAACCTTTATGCATCCAATAAAGCCAAATGCCAGTGATATTCAGGTTGAATGGGAAGAACTGAGACTACCAGAGAACCAGAGGTAGAGATACATGAAATCACTGCAGTGACCAGTGATGCAGATGGTCAGGATTTCAGTGATCAATGACAGGATTTTTCCTGCTACAGTATCACAGTATAGATAAGGCTGGAAAGGACCTTGAAGATCATCTAGTCAATCCATAGCCCAACGTCGACATANACCTCGACATCTTTCTTAAACTGAGGGGCCCAGAACTGGATACAACTGGATATAACTCAAGGTGGGGTCGAAGCAGAACGATAACCTCTCTTGACCTGTTGAAATCATTGGCCAAACCTCATTTTGATAGATAACATGAACACCATCAGGCTGAATGAATTTTATTTACAAAAAATATGTAAAAAATTACATGAAAAACTGAATAAAATTTTCAGTGAATTTAAGCAGATGTTCAAGTGAGCAAAAAATCTAACCATTCGCTAAAATGAAGGACAGATACATGGTAGCTAAAACTCCGTGAAATACTCTGCAAATCTATGAGTATATATTAGCAACAGAATAAAACACTCCCCTCCAACTTCTGACAAAACTGAAAACATGGAAATAAAGATGTTAGTTAAACAACCCCCTTCTGGAAGAATGCTAATTAACTTTTATAGGTTACATTTTCTTGATATACCGAAATCAAAATGACACAGCCATTTGTTTTCCCTGGCAAAGTCATGCACATCACTGATTATTCAGGTTTTGAAAACTGTGTATAATACATACTACCACCTACACAACAGCACAACGCTGACATTTCAGCACAGAACATGTTGAAGCAGTATTTCTGTACTGGAAAAAAAGAACAACTAACAAAGACATTTCCTAGAAGGTATCCATCGAAGAGAAGAGAATAATGTATAAAACATGGGCCTTTTCTTGAGAGCCTGAGGTTACAGATGCCTTTTTTACCACATCATGTTCCCAACATAACAAATCTGGCAGAAGCACCAGGTTGAAAGAATGGAAAGCAATTTTCATTTTGATTTTGTGGAGCAAAAAACCTTATCAACTTCTTCCAGTAATTTTTGTGAGGCAGTGAATTTAAGGGAATTATAATCAAGTTGCCTGAAGGTCTTTGTTCCATACTCTTTATTATTTAAAAAATGGATTAATTACTACAGTAATTAATGGATTAATTACTTCTAATAAGCCAAAATAAAACGACTGTATTCTTAACACTGTATCAGTCATCTTCTGATACTCCTGCCTATGAGAGTGCCTTTACTTTTCATCCATGAGAAAATCCAAGTGATCTTATGTAGTACAAGAGTTCCACCCCAGTAAGTTTCTAATTACTCAGAAAGAAAAATAAGAAAACTTCCTTGTGTTAAAGCACGCTCCTTGCTGAGAAAGGGAGGCACTTCCTCCCTGCAGGAGCCAGACTGGGCACCATCCTAACCCTTCTGAAAATGGGCAACTTCAGTAAAGTCTGTGAAGTCCATCCATCCAAAAATGGTGCAAAAGACATAAAACACAGCACCCCTCCTCACAGCACCCTGGCACTAGCATGAGGGTGAGGAACCATTTGTGCTTTCTGTGGAGAGGTATATGTCTGGTGCTCTCACACACAAAGCTGAGAAACATGGTAGATGACACAAGTTGTTGAATCCCAAATGCAGACTAAATGCTCACTGAACCCTTGACAAATCAGTCTGTAAAAGGAGTTTAAAGTTTCTGACAACATCACATGACTGTGCAATAATAAGCTGAATTTTGTTATGAAATTCACTGGTGATCACTCAGCATTTTTATTTCAGTGGTCTTGTTGAAGTAAAAGTGACTTAAGTCCCAATGTGGCACCATCACTGCAGTAACAAAGTGAAGATGGCTTCACTGACATGACTTCACTAATATTTTCACTGATATGAAGAATCAGCACACTCATCACAGACTGAGTTAAAACCATGTGGTTTAGAGATCAATACAGCACACATACAGCAGGATTCCAGCACTGCCGAAGCAGCAGCACCATAGTCATGCTGGGCAATCAAAGCACAAATCTAAAAAATTCAAAGAATGGTAATACTTTGGTTCTCCCAACACATTTTGTTGTTTAAGAAAAAAACCACAAACCCATATAGGGAAAAACTCAAGCTCAGAAGATCCTATGTGAACTCTAAAAACACACTCATTTCAACACACTAATAAGAAACCAACTCACTTCAAAGAAGTTGGACTGTGCTTCCAGTTTCACACAAAGAACTCCACATGCCTAAATTGATAACAAATGGTAATTGACTCTAAAGAAAACGTCAACCAATGGAAATCAGTTTTAAGGGAAAAAAAAAAAAAGAGATCTTTTTCTTTTAAAAAAGTTATTGTCATAAAAGCTGTAGGCTGACAAGACCCATGTATTGATATCATTTAAAAGATATATATATCATGAAATACTTACCAATATTCTTGACACCAAATGGTCCAGGTAAATTAGTATAACACTTAGATAAAAATAAGCACTAAAAATAGTATATTCAGGAGCTAAACCAGAATTAAAGGAAAATCATTTATTTACAAGCATCCATAATGTATCAGTTGTGGTTATTTAGCATGATAAGACTGCAGAAATGTTTGAGTTTAGCAGTAATCAAAGTATAGTTGGGGTTTTCAGTCTACTATTCTCATGAGCTTTCTTTATTTCCAAATGTTTTACCACCTATTATATGCCAGTTAAACTATTTACTGTACACCTTTCTCATTGTACACTCAACGTTATCTTCCCATCTACTTACAGTCCTCATTAATTCAGAAAAAAATATCTAAAAAAGGAATGATTTTAAAGTTGAAGGCGCCAGTTCAGGATTGAACATCAGGATTAGGAGAAGTGATAACCCTGAGAGTAAGGAGAAAGAATGTAGAGGACTAACAGTCTTCATGATTGCAATGCCATAAATATGATCACTGAAGAGGAAAATGCCCTTTCTTTTGAAAAAAAAATTAATTAAGCTCAGAGTGGCTCTGTCTGCAGGAGAGGACAAAGATTGCTCCACAGACACTGAGTGGATCCTGTCACTCACCCTGAGAGTGAGCTGGGATTTTCCCTAACCTTCCTTCCTTTTCTCCTCACAGCTGGTTTCTGTGGGAAGAAATGCACAGAAACATATGTAGATTTCACAATAGAAAAAGCCCATTATTTTTACCACCCACACACTATGGTTCATACTAGAAGGAACTACGTATCTTGTACTAAAGTGAGCAGAATTCTTAAAAATTTGACAGCTGAAAGCTACATGAAGAGCTTCTTGTGGGAAGCTCTCACAAACTCAGGATAGATTTTGTTAAAGAAGTTCTATCTTTCTTTCTAGATATTCAAAACAAACAAAATATTCAAGTAGGTTAGAAAATCTTTGCAGCTCAAAAGCCACTTTGCAACATTTAGCAACTATGTCATTAGTTACATCACCACGATTAGAGAACATTCACATACCACAGCGTCCACAGTCGAAAGACAAAAGTCCTTTAGTGTGTTCTGCATCTTACTGCTTACAATTGACAAAAGGCTCTAAAGGCTTCAGCCTTCTCAGCCACTGAAAGAGAGTACTTTTGTTTTGTGTAAGTCAACAAAATTACACTTCCCCATATTTTTCATGAAAGGAGAATAAGATTCAGATTGCATTTAAAAGGTTAGTATCCCACTGGGACACACCAGATCGGACTCGTTAGCAAATGCGGTTAAGCAGAAGTGTGCCAGATTACAGAAACAAAAATAAGGGCTGGGTTTAGCAGTAGACAGTGAGTGTGCCAACTCTGTCTAGCCACAGGCAGCTGCTAGCATTACAGACCCAGAAAGGAGTTTGAGAAACAAATCACTGCTTCACAGTTACAGAAATGAGAAAAAGGGTTCCTCGTGATCAGGGCCATGTGGCCATTAGACTTTCATGCAATCCGTAAGTTCTAACACATGTACGTAGTATTGCATATAAAAGGAAACCTAAAATCAGCCCCAGCACTATAAACTGTAATCCAGCATGGGTATGCAGACAGAAGTGAAAGTGCTAGTTTTAAGTAACCTCAGTTACCAACAAGAAGTGGCCTCATCCTCTACGAACTTTTAAATTCTGTTCAAATCATAAAATTAGAATGACATTTTCCTCCAGGAATTAGTAGCACTAAGGAGAGGAAATACTACTGTGCATTCTGTATCAAACCAGAAATTCACGTTTGACTCAGCATGAAAGTGCTGATCTGTCAAAAACCTTGAGCTTCTGCTCCACTTAGGGGCTTGAGTTCCTCTAAAACCAGAAGGTATCCAAAGACTTAAAAAGAGCCATCACTTCACCAATTCAATGAATCAGAACAGAAGGGAACTTCTATGAACCTCAACTTGCATGTATCATCCTTTATATGGTGAGGTCAATCACCATGTAAGGATGGTGAGAGGGTAAAGATGAGGTCCTACAAAGAACTCATGCATGGTGGCTGGGGTGTAGGGCTGGATGGTCCTGTGGGTCTCTCCTGGCTCAGAGTGGCCTGTGCGCCTGTGAGGGATCTAGGTTTATGTTCACCACTCTGGGGTGTGAGTTTGGTCTCTGTACGGGCATTAGATGGTGAGTTGGACTAGATGATCCTTGTGGTCCCTTACAACTCATAGTATTCTGGAGGGGGGGGCTGCATATCTTCAGCATCAAGATTTCCACTCCTTCCCATATGGCCTGGTCTGTAAATGTCAGTAAATGCCATGTGAGCAAACATGTCTTGAACAGATAAACTAAACTGGTTCCTCGACCAGAAAGAGCTACTATGACAATCCCCTCTACCTCCAAGTACTGCTGCTACTGCCGGAGGGCTTCTTCATGCACAGCTGTGGTGGGGAGGGACAAATCACAAGCCCATCTAATGCAGCCAGGTTGGCAGAACTTCGTTGGTGTTTAAAATGTCACTGAAAAATCCAGTGTCTGCAGGCCTCCCAAAAGCACCCTTAACTATTGTGCATTTTCACTCTGAAAGTAAAACCACAAATCTCCCCCTGTAACAAAATGCAAAGCCGTTTCATGGTAGAAACAGGACCACAAACCAAAGCCCTCTTCCCTTTTCAAAAGCCCACAGTAGCAGGACTTGCTGTGATTTCAAATAGACTTTCCTACTGCAATAGATTTTCAATTGGTACTGATGAAATATGAACCACAAAAACACTAAATCTACACACATCGCTTACAGAAGAGATTATTTCATTTGGCTGTATGATAAAGCTGTAGCTACCATTGAAGCTCTATGCCATGAGAAAATACCTAAAATAAAGAATCCTGGGCTTGTTGAAATCCGCGGAAAATCTCAAATGTCTAAAGTAAGGCCAAAAAATCATGTTGAACACTGCAATAATACAAAGTCTGATAAGGGTCTGTTATCACTTGTTAACTGCTTTGACATAAGATAAGGAGAATTAAAGGTCTAATGGTTAGAAAATGCCAGATGTAGTAGATATTTTATAGGGAAAAAGACAAACACATAAAAACAACAACAAAAACCAACAACAAAACAAAACCAAAGAACTTGAGACAAAGAAAGAAAATGTTAAACTGAGACAGAAACTGCCTGAAAAATCAAGGGAGACTTAAATGAACTAATTTTTTACTCTGTCTAAAACTGTTGAAAATCAGTTTGATCAGCCAGTCAAGAAGATTACGCTGATGTCAAGGCAATGACAGAATTATATAAATGAAGACAATAGTGATGGCTCCAATCTCTTCCCTGGGTGAAGGAAGGAGTCCTGCAGAAGGCAGGTGTGGCAGTAAAGGCAAGCAGCTTTCAAGTTACTCTCTACCAAGTAAAAAATGAGAAAAGACCATAGTGTAGCTCAAGGGCAAATCTTCAAGTTAGGCAAAAAAAAATAAAAACCCAAATACATCTTGATTTAACATAAACCTAGTGAAATTTGTAAGCATCAATAATTACAAATTTAATGGTTCAGTAAACTCCATTATGATTCGATATAAATTTTCCTTAAAAGCCAGAGCATAGGTCTACCCAGGACTCAAGGAGGCTGTCTCCTCTTAGGTACCTTCAACTAACAGCTGCCATCTCTTTTCTGAGGCTTGAAATTCAATCAATCAGGTTTTCTTAGGAAATTCACAAAACCTTACACTATCCTCATGCTGAAAATAATTAATTACGATCCTGGTAAAGGTGAGTCCTTAGGCTGATGATCAGTATAGTGAGCAAGACTTACAGAAGAAGATGAATAAAAATAGATATTTGGAAGACCATGAGCCTTTGGGAAATGTAAGCCCTGTGCCTCAGGCCTGCAGAAGTGACAGGGTCTGGCATGAGCTGAGCTGTTAAGGAAGCAATGATACAAGTACGACCTTAGATGGCAAGAGATGAGCCACTATGACAGGACAGAGCAGGAGGCTTGATGAAATTGATGCACTCCATCACAACCTGCTTTTGGGTTTCATCCCATCAAATGAGAAGTCCCACACAAGGAGAACAGAGAGAAAATAAAAGGGACAATTAGAGGCACTGGATGTTAAGGAGTCACTCATGTTTGCTGACAGCTGTGTTGTGGATCCATGAAGAATTGCCCGGTTACTTACCCACAAAAGCACTTCATTTTTTTTGTTGTCATTTTGTCTACAGAAAATCCCTTTGCAGGTTCCAGTGTGATAAAAGCAATTAGCAAAATTCACTCAAATGAAAAAAGAAGAGTCTCATTAGCCCAGCTTACCCACTGAGCATAGGAATGGGAATTCATAAGGACAGTTAATATACAGTGCAGTGAATTTTGTGAGCAGTAAAAAAGCAAACTGAGAAATCAGACAAAAAAGCACTGGAATATCCAGCAGAAAAAAAAATTGATGACAAATACTGACTTTATCCTTCAGTTACATAAATCTAGTGCTACCCACCAGCCAAACTCTGCAGTCATGTTATAATGATTATCAATAGACTGCAATAGGGTCTAAGGACCTTACCTGTATGACAGAATTCAACTGTGCTGGTTGCTTTCCATATACAGACCAGTTCTGAGAAATTCAGCATGTAAAGTCGTATTTATGTTTTGACCAGCCCAACCTTGGAAAATGAAAGAGATGTCCACTGGAACAGATTTCCCAAGGAAGCTGTGGATGGACACTCATGGAAGTGAGCAAGGATGTGGCTTTGAGCAACGTGGTCTAGTGAAAGGTGTTCCCGCCTATGGTAGGGGGATAGGACCTGCATGATTTTTAAGGCCCCTTGCAATCCAAACCCTTCTATGGTTCTATGATTCTATGTCATCCTGTACAGACTTAGCAGTAAAATTCATACTTCAGCAGGCAATTAACTAATCTGTCCTTTCCACAATCTTGAGAAGTTAACTGACTGCCACGAACAGGACAGATGTGCCAGTATCTTGCTTCTTTTAAGGAGATGACCTGATATTTTTCACAAAAAGCAGAAAGGACCATCTGATATAGCAAGGCTGAAGCTGCAGCTGCAACTGTTCAATGCACCTGGGATTAAATAGGATACCAGAGGTATAAAGATAGTTGTGGGTGGCAAAAGCGGCGATTTGGTCAGGCGGGGCCTTGGGTTCTACCCACTGGAAAAAAGCTATGGGGAGTTACAATGCACATGTGGGAATCCTAGGGTAGCCTTCACATCAGAAGCCACCATCATCATAGCACACACATGGATTTCCATCTTCTGGTCATCTCCAACACGGCAGTCATTCACTGAGAACTGAGACTGGGGTGCACTTTTCAATGCAATGACCAAAGGATCAAAACCACATCTCTGTTGGACATTCCCCCAACACATAACCTCTGCCACACTCATAAGGGAGCGAACTGTGGTGATCCCCAGCAAGTGAGAGGCGCTGCTCCCCCTACTCTGCGTGCCAGTCCCGCCCCACGAGGAGCACCAGCATCACCCTCGGCAAAGCAGAGCTACTGTGCATGCGTCAACCGGGAAGTTCTGTGAATAGCTGAATAATATTTGCCGAAAAATATTCAGTGAATACACAAATCGGTAAGTGCAAATCACAGAATCACAGAATCACAGAATCACAGAATATTATGAGTTGGAAGGGACCCACAAGGATCATCTAGTCCAACTCACCATCTAGCACCCGTAAGGAGACCGAGAGCACATCGCAGAGCATAACACCAACCTAGATCCCTCACAAATACGTGAGGTATGACTGTATATGCGTACTGGAAGGTTTTTTCCACATGGTCTGATGATAGAAACTATCTGACATTCCAAATCAGCACATTACACTTGTGCTGAAAGCAATTACAAGAAAAATCCTCCTGGGCTTTCATTTTCATTAAACAAATGGTATCACAACAGTTTAAGTAGCTTTATCTCTCATATTTCTACAGTACACAGTGCATTTGAGACTCTGGAACTGCTGCAACTCAATTTGGAGGCATGAGGTCACACATATTCCTGAGTACTAAACAATAGTCTCAGAGGTATTATTAACAAAACGATATGCTGAGGCGGTGTGCAAAACAAGCATGCTTTTCTTTTTTTTTTTTTTATGTCTAAGCCAAAAAAAAGAAGCATTAGTTCATCTGGTCCCATTTAAATTACCTCAGGTTTTCAGAGTCTTGGTTGAAAAAATTGGCTGATCTTCTTGCCAAAACAATCAAGCAAGTATGCAATGCAGCCCACATACATTGGTCCACTTAAACGTACTTGGGGTGGGGAGAAAGCATAAAAAGTTGCTTCAGTCTATACTAAATTGCCATCGAGGCACAAGTAAAGATGTGTCAGATGAACTTGCCTGCACCTTAAAGCAGGTATTTATTTGCAAAAGCAGTATTCAACACTTCAAACAGGAAATGACCCTGTTTGTTTGTTCTGGATGACAACTTAGGACATTTTTCATCACTTTTTGTGAAATCATTTCAATTTTTAAAAGAATATATGCATCCACCGAGACCAAATCCACCCCACTTTCGCTAAAAGTGAAAACAGAGTGGTAAGAACAACCTACTGTGTAAGTATTGGAATACACAATCCTCAAAGGAAAAAATAAACCAAAGGCAGGACACCTTTCCATGCACAATTCTAAGCACAATTGTGTTCAAGCACAATTTAATGTAGCCAACACAGGAGACATTGCAATGGCCTAGACTATGTGGGAGGTAAGACTGGATAGGCCACAACAACTGTGCTTTATTGGACTTCTGTTCCTGAGAGAGAAACACAAAGGTTTCCTTCTGCAAAGGAGATCATGAAGCTAGGAAAACTGAATTTCTTTTGAGCCCAGCAGATCTCAGTATTGTCTTATTTTAGCTTCTTACCACTGAACAGCCACAGCCTGCACAGTTTTATTTTAAAGTCTTCATAACAACAGGTTTTTAAGGCTCTAAATTTATTATAGCTGATGTGGTTCTATCTGAGGAAGTCCAAAGGTTATGAAAAAAATACCTTCACTCATAATGTAGTAATACCAAGTAGCATCTAGAAGTGTTTTCACTGCATAAGATGCAAGAAGATAAACAGCTTATAGAATAAAAAATAATTCTGCTTCATTCACATATGCAAGATTTCTTTAAAGTTTAATTATCATTTTTGTATCTTAAAGCAGCAATGCCAGAAATTGAGCTGTCTGTTCATCCACAAAACCAGGCACTGCGCAAGCAGCTGTTTCCCAAGCCACTGAACACTGACATACAGGGGGAACCTCTCCAGTCCTGCTGTGAACAGTTCTATGTCACTCCTTAACGGCAACAGATAATTTAACCTGGCTTTAAAGGATATTACATACAAGCTGCTAGTACACAAACTTCAAGTTTTCTTCATGTGGTCCTCAGAAGGAGCCCAGGCTCTGGACTTGGCTTATTTTATTGCACGTGTTGCAGGGCCTGGAAATGAATCTTCATCAGTCACATGTATTCTGATGGCAAGTGTTACTGAAAAGTCTAAACATCTTTCGTTTATACATGAACTATAAGCTCATTTTCATCATCAGATACACACATCTAAGTCCTATTGCTGTTGAACCAGAATCTTTCAGGCACGTATTTAAGGTTAAAAAGAGTACTACATACAAGCTTGACCTCCCAGTACTTTCATTTTTTTCTTCCCAAATATCAATTGAGTGGCTTCATCATGTTTTACAATCAGTTCTTGGATGACTCCTGAACTGAGAGACATTTTCACTTGTCGTACAGCTACACAGCTGCTACTTTTTATACAGGAATCACAGATGAACATTGCAGCGTGGGCTCTGGCAACACGCCTCACCCCCAGCTGTAGGTCTTGGAAATTTGCTATTTAAGCAAAACAGTTACTGTGCTGAAAACTAACCTAGTCATCTTACAATCTTTAAAAATGTGAAAAAGCCCCCATCCAACAGAATAACAAATTTTCAATAGGAATATGAAGAAACACTGGCACTGGAAACATTTTACAAATACTGGTACCCACAGAAACAAAAGTAAATCTTGCAGGGAGGTTTTTTTGGTCTTAACGAAGTTTAAGTCTGAGCTGAGTAAATACCACAGATCAATTCCTGAACAACTGAAGAAAAAATTATGCCTTGTCATCAATCCACTGTTCGCGCTATTTTCAGAGAAGCGTCCCAAATGCAACTACCAGAGCTTCTCATGCTGAAAAACCAGCTGGAAAGAATTAGCGTGGCTATGATCTATCACACACCAGAAGCTCTGAAGAGGAGCTATTGTAACCTAAAAAACCATGCCAGCACTGAAGAGGAAAACATGGAGCAGTACTTTCCAGCTGGGGAAGCGATGACTGAACACTACTGTGGCATTAGGTGAATGGACCAGCACTAGAAGTCACTCAAATCTCTCTGAGGAGATACTTTGGCCTTTCCTTTGGTAAACATCCTTCTTTTGTTAAACCACATTAAATGAGAGTTTTGAAAAACAAGTTGGTTTTCACTGGGGCCCTATTAGCAAGTTGGAGACCATCTCTCTAAAGCTTTCAGAAACTACAAAATTACACTGTGACAAAGAGGCACATCCACACTTCTACTGGCATGCATACAAGAGGAAAGATATAGTACAAAAAGAGTTAAATACTGACTTCTCAGAAACTTAATTTTAATCACCAATTCTCCATAAGTTCTGTCTATTGTGCTTGAACAGCAGTAGTTCATCTTGTTAAGGAATATATGGGTTTCTTTTGGTTTTGTTTTGGTTCTTTTTTTAAGTAAACAGAGCTGCCAAGAGCTAATAATTGCAAAACTTCTATATTCTCCCACAGTGCTCAAATGAGAGAATTACTTTTTTTCTAAATACCATATCACTTTAAAAAGCAATGAAAAGGCAGCGATTTTCTATGAATCATTCAAAAATTTCCAATTTTGTTCAATCTTTTTCGGTGAAGCAAGTGACAAATAATGACCTCTCAGGAGAAATATGGGGAAGGATCTTATGAAAAGCAATGCAATGGAGTAACGAAAGTGCAGGCCAGTAAGCAAGCGATTTGCTGATTTTTCTGGGGAGCCATAATAAATCAGATAGACATCCAGACTTAACAGAGCTGCGCACTCTGCCTTAGACATCAGGAGCATATTGACTCATACAAATAAGAGCTCAATGAGTGCAGAGGAAGGCTGTCACGCAAGGAAAATTAGTAGCTTGTGACAAACATGCACAGGCTCCATGCTAGATCCCTGGGATGCCATTTCTCCACCCCCCACTATGAACATGAGCGTACAAGGTGCAGCGATGCAGTTCAGGTTTTCACTGCAGTGTCAGAAAGGGACAGCTGGGTGGTGGAAGGAATACTTCCCTAACATCCCACTTTAGCTTCATTTTGCTCATCTGTTCTTTCTTCATGTGCCTCTACAGGGCTTGCGCAAGCCACCCTGTCAGGACTTCACACATACTCTCCAAAATCAACTGGGATGCATCCACTGCGTTCAGCTAGAACCTCCTACCACTAGGCCTACAGTATGAGAGAGCATTATTTTTTAAAAAAATACTGGAATATTGCTTAGGAACTACAAGACTAAATCACAAGAAGCACAACCATAGCATTTTTCTGCTGATTTGAATTATGAATAGAAAGTACGAGCAGTTAAGAGGAAACAAGATATGTTCTATAAGAGAGCCAAGATTTTTTTTCCTGGCATGTGCCAAACAAGGAGAAGAAACAGAAGAATCTGGCACCATTAAAAACAGTTTGTGGAGAAAGGGACTGAATATCTACAGCCAAGATCCATGTGGTTTGCAAAGAGGAAACTTTTGTTTTATGGGACTCTCAGTCAGCCAAAATTCTCCCAGACAGCATGCAAATGGATATTAGCCTAAAAACCTACATGCTTCTTGTAGAAGGATCAGTAAACTGTGGGGAAAGAAAAAGAACGCTACTGAAGTTTTAAATCAGAATTCAAAATCTGCCTCATGGTTGAAAAAGTTAGTTTACCAGACAGCTCTAATGTCATACATATATGGTAAGTGTCTTGGAAAGGAAAGGCAGCAAGTTAAAGCACAAAACTAGAAGTCAGGAAAATGTGTTCCAAGCCTGGCTCCACTACCAAGGAGATCTAAAAAACTGGATAAAAGAGAAAAAGATTGCCAACTTGACAGTGAGATTTTCCTTAACTTCATATAGTGTATTAACATAGCACTTATGCTGTTTCTTTTAGATGCTGTATTTTCCCATTCCTTGGCATTATAATGCACTAAGCAAAATAAGTGACTAGATGGAGTACCAAGAACAGTTATCTCACTTTACCAGAACGTACCTCGCCTAACTTCTTAATCAAAACACTTGACTTTAAAAAAGCAAACAAAAACCCCCAAACCAAACCATTTTATATGGGACCATAATTCTCATATCCAAGCAAAACATTACAATGGCTAGCAAGACCAAACCAGCTTAGCTGAATATTGCACAAATACAGTACTTACAACTTGTATTTCAGAAGAGAGGAGAAAGGGAACAGACAGGCAACAGCTCCTCAGCACATGTTGAGTGGCTATACCATGGAAGAATGTTTTTCAGCTTCTTTGACAACTCTGTGAGTGCCCAGCGAAGCATTGGTCTGTGTTAGCCGTAAATCAAGAGACCACACTGACCTCTAATTTACAGTACGGGAAGTGAGGGAGAACACACAAGCAAAACTGCAAGCTTGGGACTCATCCAAGTCCCTGCATCCCACTTAAGTCAGGTATCTTTGTGGGTCAGGACTAACCAGTCCTGCAGTCACACGATGAGGTATGCAGCTCTCTAGTTACATCACCAATGATTAAAACACATCAGGTGGTAAATTTTTTGCCATCATGCTTAAAGCAGGAATATCTTGTGTAAGAGGATACCAGGATTAGGATTTACCCCTTTGTGTCCTCCTTCACATCAGTCTTTATATGTAACGTTTCAGCTTCAATTTGCCACTTAGCACACTTTCCTCCTCTAAATATAATATAGTGGTAAGCATGAATATAATTTCTGAAGCACTCTGTATTTGCTTGGGATGTCCTCATTCCCACCTCCAGGATTATCAACTTGGAGGAGGAACAGAAAGGTTAATCATTCAGAATTTTCTCTAAACTCTCTGCATTTGTGTACAGTGTTCTAGATGGGTGTTCCATGTCTCATGTTGCACTGGAATAATAAAAAGAACTGAAAGCAATTCTTTTTAATTCACAGCCTGTAATTTTATTTTCTCCAAAGAATAAAGAACATAAGAAAGCAAAATCCAGTGTTCCAAGTGGAAAAAAAGATATTATAGGCGTTTTCCACAAAAACTGATGGGTTCTGGATACTGACCAAGACCAGACCAGATAGAAACTATAAAGCTGAACAACCCCCAACAAAGTAGGTCAAGAAAACTGGGAGGGAAGGGAAACTGTTGCTAGGTGGCAGTGTACCTTAAGTAAAGAATATTGTAAATTATAGATTATTGGGAAAGTTCATTATCTGCTAAAAGAGGTCTAGTCTTCAGCATCATCTTCAAAGCTTTGACAGGAAGCAGAACCCAAAACGTACATGATACCCAGTCTGCACATCTGAAGGATGAGAAGCAGCATTGAAAAAAAATAAGAAAAATAAAAACTTCTCTTGAGACACATTACTGTTCAAGACCCATGACATAATGGCTCTCTAGGTCTATTAGTGCCATAAGAAAGCCCAAAAGCCAGTGAACAGTTTGGTACACCTTGTGAAGGCTATGGTTTTGCTTCATTTTATTCTACCTCCACTTAAGCTCTGACAAGAAGAAGCAAGCAAAGAAATAAGCTTCCACCACATCTTGGCACAGCAGTGAACAGTTGACAGAAAAACCAAGTGTGATGGTGAGAAAGAAAGGTTTTCTAAGGCTACTTAAGAAACAGAACTGTTACTTTTCTGCCTCAAACAGTTTCAGTCTTCAGCCCTTTTCAGAGCGAGAGAGGACAATGACAGTAAACAAAAGGGGTCATGAAAACGCATGCACTCCCTAGAACTTCAATCAAAAGGACAGAGAAAAAGAACCTCTGTAGAAAGGTAAGAAGGAAGAGGCCAGATTTTGCTGGTATCCTTTTATCTGTCCTTCCTGATGTTCCCTCCAACTGAAAACTACCTTAACATATTGCCTAAATTAGCAGAAGTGGTAAAAAAGACAGGCTGATGACATCTTGTGAACTACAATTCACTTGGTAAGAGAGCTGTTAGCAAGCTCACAGCTTGTCATAGAGAAGGATAAGATGTTCTTGAAGGCAAAGACAAAATCTATATTCTTTTCAACAATATCTGTCTGGGTTCAAGAGAGCAATATTGGGGAAAAGTATCTTAGATGAACAAGATTGTATAGATTGGAAGTATTTCAGAGGATGTAATACAAGGAAAAAATTAAAGTAATTTTTCTCCAACAAGATTTTAAATCCATAACTCAGGCCACAGCAAAATCCTTTCTGAGAAACGTAATTCTTTTTATGTTGACTTTAATCTACAATTATACTGTTTGTTTGGAGGGTTTTAAATACCACATTCTGATGCATTGCAAAAACAATATATTAGAATATCTAAAACAGCATAGGAAATCCTATATACTGCTGTACAGTAAAAACCACACAGGTTACAAGCACCACGTGTTGTATCATTCCTCGCAAGCAATCCTGACTGTGAAAATAATTTTTAATAATTAAAATGCCAACCCTACTAACCTACAGAATCATAGAATGATTTGGGTTGGAAGGGACCTTAAGGGTCATCTAGTTCCAATCCCGTGGCATGGGCTGGGACACCTTCCACTCGGCCAGATGTCTCAAAGACCATCCAGCCTGCCCTTGAACACTTCCAGGGATGAGGCATCCACAACTTCTCCGGACAACCTCTCACAGTATCTCACCACCCTCACCATAAAGGATTTCTTCCTAATATGTAACCTAAATCTACCTTCTTTCATTTTTAAAGCCATAGAATTACAGAGGGAATAATTTTTACATATCCTTTCTCTGCTGTAGCCCACATTGGATGTGCATTAACTTTCCAGGCATTTACAAACCTTTGATGAATATTTCCAGGTTTGGTCTGTATTTTCTTTATCTGAGAAACTGGGATTCAAACCCCAGGAGAAGGATCCCATTTCAATAGGTAAACATGGACACAACAATCTTTGTTCCTCTTCTCTCCACTGTCCCCTTCCCCAAGGACAGTTGTTTTAATTTGTGGTCAGCCAAAACTTCCTCTTCCTAGAATGTAATTTGCAGCAACTGCCCTGCAAGGAGGGAGTCAGAGAATACCCCAGCCTCGTCCACAAATTTTTAGTTACAATCTGTGACCACTTTCAGTCATGGACATGCAATTAAAAAAAAGGCAGAGAAAAATGAGCATCAATTTGAGCAAGAAAAAATGAAACACTAGTACTACACCTACCAAAGCCAGGAGGAAATAGCCACCGTGGATCTTGAGGACCCTTCACTAACTTGGGCAGCCTCACTGCTGGAAGAGGAGCAGGAGCTGGCTTCACCTGCCATCTCACCTCCTGCTCCATGAGACTGTGCACAGCTAGTGGAAAACCAGTTTGAAAACACTTAAAAAAACCCCACATAAAGTTGGTTTATGTGGCTGACTTATACAGTTTAAGAAGGCAAAAGAGAATGATCTGTAGAGTCACCAGGCTAGGAAATCATGAGCTTTTGCCATCGCAGAAATACTTTTGTGCAGCAGCACAAAGGAAGTACTCTCTGGAGAAAATATATGCCCAAGCAAACAGTCCAGACAGTCTTTTCTTTACTAACCAGTAAGAGGGAGATCTCTCTGTAGCATGCAGAACACACCGAGATTCATTTGACATTGAAGTTGAACTCAAGATAATTTTTTTCTGGGATTATGGAAACTTTTGTTCTACTTCTGTTTCCTCACCATCTGTGATACAAAACCTGGCAAAGACTCCAATTAGTTTTCTTTGTGTTATTACTGCTACAAGCACTCAAATGATAAACATTTATACAAAAGGAAATTCCTCTTCCTTTCTCTCCTGCCTCTAAGGAGCAGATCTAAATACTTTAATAAGAAAACCAGTACTGAATTTACCCTGAAATCTTGTAATGCCAGAATAGACCAATTTCATCACAGAAAAAGGCAATGGCATATTAAGTCAACAAACACCTCTTGTGGCAAAATCTTTTCTCCAGTAACAAGCATTCAGCCTGAGAGGAATCAAGAAGAAGCGCCTCACACCAAGAAAGGTGAAATCCTCAAACATCTTAAGGAACATCAGTGATGGATTTAGAGAGTCCTCTTCTCTTCTCTGGGATATACAAACCCTAATTAGGCTCCTAGATGAGTAACTCTCCCCCAAAGGTGGTTGTGCTTTGCATTTTTTGAGCAAGACAGAGTCATCATCCAGTAAAACAAACATAACAAACTCTGAAGTGCATCTTAGCACTCCATGTTGTTTATTTACTTACTTAAAGTCTTCGTTTATATATACACACATTTGACTATTGTAGCTATCCTGATAGAACAAACGCATGGCTGTGTTTAAGATGTCAAATTTTATTACTTTGGTCAAGCTTATATTGGTATCGTAAACACAACAATCCCCTTCTACGGAGTTTGCACACTGGTACAAGCATACCAACATTAGGGCAATATATTAATTTATATAAAAACACATGCATACATGAAGTAGCAACCCTTCTAGCACAGGCAAGTGCCACAAAGTTGTTCACATTTCTGTCCAAATGGGTGTGATCCAGAAAGATAACCTTGACTTTGGTATTTATTTATGCATAATTGACCAACAGCCCCTATGTTAACAGGTTCCAAAATATTTACAGTGGATTCCTGAGGGCAGAGGTAGCCCCACCTGTTGCTTAACAAACCCTGCCTGGGTTGATAATTCTATTTAAACAGAAGAAAGAGAAAGAATAAATCTGGCATGTGGAGAACCCATGGGGATGGAAAAACAGGCAAGGATCAGATAAGCAAGGGGATATCACACACTTGCACTAAATCTGAGAAGCGTGAACTAAACCCTAGCCCTAGTTTTTTAATTCACTGCACCCTTAGTACAACTTTTCTTCCAATAGATCAGAAATGTCTGTTGAAGACACCCAAGCTGTTTCCAGGCACGTCTCCAGACCATGCATGATTTCTTTTCTTCCTTTATGCTAAAAAAAAATAAAAATTAATTGCACATTTTACTGGAGCAGGATAGTACCAGCACCTTATACTGAGGGCTGTACTACACAGAGATTGATGTGGTTTTCCACTTGTTATTTCCAGTTGCTTGCATGCAAGTGCTTTGTACACTTCTTTGAGAAGCAGCACCGGATTTATAGTTTATCAATCAAACATCAAAACCAAAAGTTTGGTCTTGCGGAGACCTCCTGTATAATATCATTCTCCTGTGGCACAAACGTACAAACAGTTCTGCTGTAGAGTCTGCACTTAAAAAATTCTACAGCCACGAGGGTTAAAAAAATAACTCGAAAGAGGTTCTTTGATCCTTTTTATCCTACCATTCACATCTGGCTGAAAACTTTACAAGCAAGAGCTTTGCCTGTTTCCATTTTTAAAAACTCAGTATTTTTACAACTCTACTAGAATTTCAGCTAATGACAGGCACAATTTTGTGATACGGCTGAGCCAGTATAACAGCTTCTAGCCTTTAAATTACACCAAATCTCCTTTGGCCTGACCCTGTCCTCCTGTGCTCTTTCATTTAACTGTGCTGATGTTCTTTAGGGAGCTAGACTTGAAATAAACTAGCCTATCAAAAACACTTATAGTCTTTGACTGCTTTAACTCCCAGAAGCAGTTCATGGAGGGTCAGACAATCCAAAAGGGATAAGGAGGAGGAGTGACCAGCCAAGCAGCAACTAACTATCCATTCCATAAACTGTGCTGAAGCATGAAGCTGCATCACAGATTACTCTGTCAAGGAGGTTGTCTTATGGGATGAACCCACTCAAACAATGGGATCATCAGCTGCAGAACAGACACTGTCGAGCATCAAGCATTGGCATCATTTGATCAAGCATTTCACTTCATCAGTGAAAAACACCTGTGAAAACGTTCGCATATAAAGGAACAGGTATTTCAAAACAAAAAGTATAGTTCCAGACAGTACTTCTTTCCCTTCAAAAAACCTGCAAGTTCTTAAAGTGTCCCAAAACACGCGTGTACCTTCTGTGAGCCCTTAGATAGTGTAGTTGAAAGAAACAAAAGGCAACACCGTGAGATACACTAACAGAAGTCACCAGAAGGTCTATGACCCGAGCCGCTCATCACACAGACAAGTGGCAGCGGGGGCCGGTGTCGCAACCCCGCAGCAAGTCCGGGCACTGCACTGCTACATTCTCCTGCTACGTGCGGCGCACAGCTCACGTTTAGGTTCTCAGCAAACCTCAGGGTCACGTATGTTCACACATGCCAAACTTCTCGGAGGCAGAAGTGCGCTCCTTTTGGAGTACGGGTTCCCACGGAACGCGGGGCCAGACTCCCACGTGCTACCGGCCAGCAGCGGAGCCGCCGCCCCCATCGCAGCTCCCCGGCTCTTGCCGGCCCTCGGCAGCACACCTCCCGCCGCCCCGGCCGCCATCCAGCCGCCCCCGGGGCCCCACCGCCCC
>WEKX01001808.1:127990-141799 GCA_013390025.1 Pitta sordida | reverse complement strand
CTCCTCCCCGGGGAGCTCCCGGCGCGGGGAGGGTCGTACCCGCCCGCCCCCGCGGCCCCGGCGGCGGCGGAGGGAAAGCCCCGGGCTGCGGCTTGCGGGAAGGGCTCCGATGGGGCGGAAAGGTCCCGGGACCGAGTCCCTTCAATACTCTTCAGCCCTCCCGGCCCCGGAGAGGCGGCCTCGGGTGGCCGAGTGTCGGTGCCGTGTCCCCATTGGGAACGGTGCCGGACGGTGGTGGAATCGCCGCCCCTGAAGGTGTTTAATGGTAGACTGGATGAGGTGTTGAGGGTCATGATATAAATGTTATAGATGTTAGGTTTTAGTGGGATTATAGGTTGGATTTGATGATCTTCCAGGTCTTTTCCAACCTTATTAACACTGTGATACTGAGATGCTTGGGCAGATAGAGGCTCTGACATCCCACTGACCTCTGCTTGATTTTGATACAGACACGTGATACATGTCCCCCGCTTAGAAAGCAAGACAACACCCCACTAGCTTCATAAGACTTGAGATAGGATAAATGAGATATGAGTAGTGAAGGTTGTCTTTCGACGTTGTTCTATATGAAAAGAAGCTGGGTCTAGTCCTCCCACTGTGCCCGTCCTTCTGATGTGTTACAGAGAAGTACCATAGTGGAGGAGGAGGTGACAAACCAAAAACTGAGGCAATGGAGAGATCACCAGCATGAGGAGATGGGATGAGGTGGAGTGGCACAAATGTCCAGGTAGTTTGGTACTGCTTGGAAGGGCAGGGACTAACAAAATCCCTGGGCAGCAGCACAGTCTTACAGCTCCACTGCCATTTGGTACAAGTGAACACCAGTGCAAGTGCAATTCAGTGCACTCAAAAATGCTGCTGTAATGTGAGAGACTGTTCAATGCCCATTCACACTAAAGGAGTAAGATGCTTTAGTTACTGGAGTTGTGATTTGGTTGAATGCTACACAAATTCATGTACCTTGCTCACTCAGCTGCATACATTATCATGCATTATGTGTTTCACAGTATATGGTGGTTTATATATTCCTTTCATCTTGGAAAGAAGTTGTACAACACTCAGTCATATGACTTGCCCTGTTGTAATTTTTTTCAAAATCACAGAGCCCCAAATGTGTTTTAGCAGATGAGAAGCCTGTTAGCTGAAAACCTTCCTGACTTCAGAAGACTTCATCATTTGTAGCATCCTGAGTCATATCTGACTGCAGTCATCAGGGTTTTGTGTCTTCCTCAAATCATTCCTGTTAATTTCAGAGTACTCAAAAATGCCACTGTATTACTCACAGAAAAGCTAATTGGTGGGCCTCACATTAAATTTTCTCAGAATTGAGTAGCTGTTCCTGAAAATAATCAGCTCTCTGACCCTCCTGAGGTTAAAAATCCAGACACCCTTATTATGCAATATGATGCATGGAGGGAAACCATGAGAGAAATGAGTGTGTTACTTGTAGTTCTGTAGGGCTTTTTGAAGGGAACTCCATTTAAAATCCCCAGTTTTGGAATCCCAATGGGTTTCTTAGCTACTGGTCCAGTAAATTCACAGAGAAGGAGTAATTCAGGACTGAAAACCATCACACTGTAAGACATTACACAGTCAAATATTACTCATTTTGCAAATGACCTCTGCTGTGAAAATTTAGTGTGCCAGATCAGTTTAGTGACAAATAACTATTCATGTACAATTAAATAGCTATAGTAGTTAGAGTAAGCCCTCATCCACAATCAAAACATCAAAACACCAAGATCCCTGTATTTCTGGCAGAGGGTTGCCACAGCCTTTTTGAGTTTGCACTTTTGATAGTTGCTGAAAGGTACTGTCTTCGGTCAATTGCAGATGCAAAATCACACCACACACACCATAAAGCGCCATACCACTAGCAAGGCTGTTATTTTGAAATACAGAGAACACAACCTGAAAAGGTTCACAGGTTATTTTGAGTTGGAAGGGACCCACAGGATCATCCAGTCCAACTCCCAAGCGAACACCCACCCAGGGATCAGGCCCACAAGCGTGGAACCACAGCCACCACGCTCCATCAGTCCAAGCCTCCCACCATCTAGACCATGTCACAGAGTTCCTCATCGAGTCTTCTCTTAATCACCACCAGGGATGGAGAATCCACCACCTCCCAGGGCAGACCATCCCAATGAGCGGACCACTCTCTCTGTGAAAAACCTCTTCCTAACATCCAGCCTAAATGTCCCCTGGCTTAAGGCCATGTCCTCTTGTTCTGCTGTTGTCCGCCTGAGAGAAGAGATTCACACCTCCCTGGCTGCAACCTCCCTTCAGGTAGTTGTAAACAGCAGTGAGGTCACCTCTGAGCCTCCTCTTCTCCAGGCTGAACANCCAGTTCCTAACCCAACATAAAATGCTTCTGTCCAGTCCATGCTCTATGAGTTTCTCCTGAAGCTTATTATGGGAAACCATGTCAAAGGCTTTGCTAAGATGCAAGTACACAACATCCACTGCCTTTTTCTCGTCAACCAGGCAAGTCACCAGATCATAAAAGGAGATCAAGTTGGTCAGGCAAGACCTGCTTCTCCTAATGTCATGGTCATTTTGCAGTTGCTGCGTAATAGCACACAGGACTATCTGTTCCCTGACTTTGCCCGGGACTGAGGCCAGGCTGACAGGTCTGTAATTGCTCGGATCATCTTTCCTACCCTTCTTATGGATGGGTGTCACATTAGCCAATTTCCAGTCTTGTGGTACATCACCAGTAAGCCAGGACTGTTGGTAAATTATAGAGAGTGGCTTGGCGAGTTCATCTGCTAGTTCTTTCATCACCCTCGGATGGATTCCATCTGGTCCCATGGACTTATGAGGATCCAAACCACTCAGCAAGTCTCTGACTGCCTCCTCCTGGATTACAGGGGGGTTATATTGCACCCCTACTCCTACTGTCAGCCCACAAGTCCAGTTGTCCTGCTGACCATCTGTTTTACTGTTAAAAACAGAGGCAAAGAAGGTATTAAGTATTTCCACCTTTTCCTCATCTCTACTTACTATATTCCCCTTTCTAAGAATGCTGTGTGTGGTTCTGTGCCAGCTCTTTAAAAATCCCAAGAGGATGGATTAAATTATTTATTAGTAAAGGAATCTCAAAGAGCTGGAAGCCAAAACGTGTTTAAGCTTGTTGTCTTATATATACATTTTATGAATAACATCAATGCAGATCCAACTGCATGATGTTTATACACAATGTACCCAGTTAAAATTGTAATAGGTGTATCCATAGATATTGACATCTAAGCTAACTGAAGAGAGAGGCAGAGGCTCTTTAACATAGCTCTAGCAGGGAAGAGGACAATAATTTTTTTCAGGAGGTGCAGGCCTAGTCTTACAATGATATGGTCTCATGTTGAAAAATTAGTCTTTTAAGAATTGGAGGGATTTTCAGTTTCAAGCTGTCATGAGATCTTTATGGAGCTATTGCTGCTGCATGGTCTTAAGTGAGGAGAAAGAATGCAAATGCTGTTATATTTGGAAAAGAATAATGTTACTTTCCCTCTGAATACAACTGTGTCCAGTTGTTATTCTTACTGGAGGGGAGGATAGTTGTTTCTTGACAGTAGTTTTGGCTCCTTGGCAAACTTATTCAAGTGCTGCTTGTATGATTAGAAAGCTGCTAGAAACAACTGCAGGCTGGAGAGATGTGAAGGCATATACAAATACTTAGTGGGTTGTGGGGAGAGATGGGGAATTCATAAAATAAGCTTTGAGGGCTTTCTTTGGAAGACTGTAAAGATTTGAGAGGTTCCAAATAACATGGTAGTAAGCCCAAATGGATGGATGGATAGATAGGTAGGTAGGTAGGTAGATAGATAGATAGATAGATAGATAGATAGATAGATAGATAGATAGATAGATAGATAGATAGATACTCAGCTACATTTCTCCTGTTTAAATTGTGAACATTCTGTACATATGCTACAGTTCAAAATGCATACTGTGTGTATGTTTCATACTGCCAATGTTGTAAGATGATATAGATCATATTTTTTTGTCTTATGAAAATGCAGAAGACTCAAAATAAACTTTGAACAGTATATACTGCAATCTGTACTGTATGTTACACATCACAGTGTGATTTTGCTATATGCAGCACATGGACAAATGCCTGTTCTACTGGGTAGATTTCATGTGCACGAGGATTTTAACTCCCAGGCTTAGACAGGAGCAGATTCTCTATCACTGAAACACCAGTGACATATGTGTTATAAACTATGTCAGGAACAAGGCTTACTTTTCTACTCACCTAGCACTACTCATTCAAAAGCTAATTTGCCCTGCTGTAACCATTGCAGTTGCAATACTACAAGTCCATTCTTGCCTTCGGTTTAAATGCACATAAAGTATTTCAACCAAAACAATCTATGTATTTTTGTGAACAATACTGAGGAAAAATAGCTGTGGTAACATTTTTAGCAGTTTTGAGAAATGGTAGTGGCATCAGACTTTGAAATGGGGTCAACAAATTAACCTCCATGTCAAAGATAATCTGTCCAAATTTATTTAGGTTATAAGCCCCACAAGAAAAGAGGTTTTGTACACTCTAATGACCTACCGGACCTTTGGGGCTTAGTTCCATGAAGATGCCGCTGGAACTGGGTCTGCTTCCAGCTCTTAGCTCAGCAGCTGTTTTCTCTGGAAGTGAAGCTCTGAGCTAATAGAGATCAGGCTGTATTCAGGGCAATGGAATTAAAAGCCTTTTTGTTCCCTGCTCTCTGTCTCCCTTCCTGCTAGAATACAGGCTAAGGGAAGTGCAGTGATTTAAGTGTAGGACAAAAAGGCTACAGACCTCTCAAATCTCACTCACTAGATTCAAGACTGATACATTTGATTCTCACTTTGTGTTCTCTCCTTCAAGAAGAAACCAACGTGCATTTAATGCTTCTGTAATGCAGCACTGCAGCCTCTGTCCCATGGTCCCCTGTGTCAGTCATGGCCAACCGGCCTGAGTTCTGAACAAGACCCCGCACTGAGATGGATGAGAAACCCCACTCACATGCCTCTCCAAATATTTACTCCCACTTTCCACTGTCTTGTGAACTGCCATGTCAAACATATACCTCTTACATGCCCCAGCATATAGACTAATACTGTGTCAGAGAAAAAAGAAGCTGAGCGGTCTGCAGGGGCTGGGGCAGGAACTGAATAGGCAAAGAAATCAGGAATGAGAGCCAGGGTGAGAAAAAAAAAGCAGATTAGGAACAGAAAATGGGGATGAATGGACAAGATGAAATCTGGGACCCAAAGGAAAGGAGAGGACAGTAAGAATAGGAAAGATTTTGAAGAGAAATGTGTCAGAACTGACAACTACCTCGATGTAGAGATTAAGATATGGAATTGTTATATATGATTCAAAGGTTAAATGCAAGAGAAGAGGTGGAACTGGAAATGNCTAACCAGTGCCGAATACAGGGGGAGAATAACTTCCCTAGTCCTACTGACAACACTATTCCTGATGCAAAACAAGCCTACAGCACCCGGTATTGCCAGGCGGTCTCCCATCCAAGTACTAACTGGGCCCGACCCTGCTTAGCTTCCGAGATCAGACGAGATCGGGCGTTCTCAGGGTGGTATGGCCGTAGGCAATATGTCAGTGTGGGAGAGGAGAAGCCAAGAGGACTGAGGCAAAAACACTGGGAGGGTTCCTACAGTTTACAGGCTGGGTCTCAGTTGGAAAGAAAAAAGGGATTTGAGTCAAAAGTTGACACTGGGAAAGTGCAAAGGTGGTGGGTAAAATGATCAGAAGAAGAATAGACCAACAGACAACACTACATCTTCCTGGCTGCAGTCTTACTTTGTACAGCTGCAGATCCTCGACAGACATGGTCTTGTTTCTCTGCCATCCATGACACAAGTCATGTAATGTTGTCTTTTCCTTTCTGTTACAGCTAACTATCATGCATTCACTTTGAGAACTGGTTACTTCCTAATCTGGCATAAAACTCATTCACTGAAGAAATAGAGGGAATATCTAACATGCCACCAGATAAGCCATTGACTCAAATAATTCTGAAGCCATAGAGTCATTAGCTTTGCAAGGAAACGAACTGGTGATCTAAGATGTGGACTATGTGAAAATGAGACATCCTATTGCGAGAGTTAAATAAAAGTGAGCTGTGTTACAGGTGGCATGTGGGAGAATTTTCACTCTGAGGTTTTAATGCAAAAATATTAATATATACATGTCTACAAGGAAGTAATTTAGGAATGAGCTTTACAGATAAACTAAATTATAGAGACAAAGAGAATGGAGAGCTCCTTCTTCTTCCTTGTTGTGTGACACGGACGTGACTGCAAGAGTTGGGGCTGTCTTGGCTAAGTTAACTCAAGATTCTCCTGGACAGTTACATTCCATTCATTTCTGTGGTTAAGTTCTACACCATCATACCACTCATGGGCTAATTATTTTATAGACCTTCATTTTGTGCAGGTTGATTTGATACCGTGGGTCTGATTTGCCAAAGTGCTGAGCCCATCAAAAGCGACACATATCTATAGTTATCTAGATGCAAAAACCAGTGTATTCAGGACTTGCCATTTGAACATGTAAGGCATCCTTAACATAAAAAAACTCCAGCATTTAGGTTCTCTACTGATGAGCATTCATGAAAATATTAATGTTGTTGTACCCTAAACAGAATTTATTATGCAATATAGTAAGGTATTCAGCTGTATGCCCTGAGTAACATAACAAAATTTAGAACAATGTTGTATTCCCTGCTCAGTATTATATATTCAGAATTTGGCAAAGTTATCATGAAAAATTAATGGAACTACATCGTACTTTCCTTCATTAAAATCCTGCTTTTGTGATTTTCTAACTTTCCAATTGCTGACTTTTTAACCTTCAGAATGTATTTTTTATTTTTCATTGCTATAATTCAGTTTTATTTGCCTTGGGAATACTTCAGTTTTCTTAGCAGCAAATATTTGGGGTAACTAAAGAGTGTTTGTACTACTATAAAAACAAATATCATGTACTAACTCATTACCTGGCAGGTGTATGTATATAAACAACATCTGGACAGTTTTCATTTCTCTGAAGTACTGAACGCAGCTATAGCTCAAATTGGAAGAGAGGAGAAAGGAGAGGAGAGAGGAGAGCAAAAGGAATGGGTGGGAAGGGAATGTAAAAGATTCAGCTTTCACAAACCTGTTCATTGTAAGGATGAATCAGCAATAGGGTGAAATATCCTGTTTTGCAAACAGAAACAGTTCAAGAGAAAGTCTAAAGAGTATACAGTCATGCAAGTGAAAAGAATGAATGATTGAAGGTTGCAGATGAAAAATCCTGGAACTATTAAGAAGTGTATTATTGATGGACTATGATGTAAGAATATTGTGTAAGAAAAATGGTTAGACACAGAAGCAGTGAGAAAGGAGACAGTAAAATCCAGACAAGATTGTCATCAGGATGATAATACAACTGTGAACCCACAGACATCTTCAAAATTCCACGCAGGAAATACAGGAAATACGTGATCACAAACAAGAAAATCACTGGCTCGTGTACTCCCCTAAAATAATTAAGCATTTATGTCAGGAATGCCATCCACTGCAAAACTGGACAGATACATATAGCAGCTACATATAAAAAAAAAAGAAAAAGAAAAAATTTTTTTTGTTGTTTTAGGAGGTGAGACCTCCTAATCTGAAATAAAATCAGTAACACACTTTAGAACTTGTGAGCTGTCTTGGCAAGAGCAAACAAGGTGGAGCACTGGTGATCAGATCAAAGTTCAGTAGGATATGTTCCAAGAGCAATGCTAAGAGTTACTGCATACATAGTAGTTAATTAACAATAAAACACAGGGTAATTATCAACTAAAACCCTGTTTTATGTAAAAGTTGAAGATACACACAAGTTCCAAATGCATGCTCGTGTTTTCACATTCACACTGAAAAGAAGTGCAATCAACAAATAATGTTTCAAGGAAAAAAGGCTCATATAGATCTGGAATGTGGCTTAAATAACGTCTCAGTCACAGGATTTCTAAATCCCGAGATCTTAAAGCTGGCATGGTGCTAGCTATACTCCTGCACAGACAGGTTTTCTTCTTCTTTGTAATTTCTGGGCCACAATTGTCATTATATTAGTACTACAGATTTTTTAACCCATGCCTTTAAATATGATAAATTTTTATTCTTTGGGTTTTGTTAACTTAGTGCATCACTTCCTCCTCTGACATAACTTTGTATTATTGGTTTTGCTGATCAGTCATGTCATGATTAAGATGTTATTTAAAAGATTTCAGTTTAAATTTTATTGTAGCTAATACTTTGAAGTAAGCCTGTGAAAAACAAAAAGCAAAACATTGTAGTAAGTACAGAAAACTCAAACCAAACTTGGCTTAGGAGTCAGTTGTTCAGAGTTAACATGCAATCAGTTAAGTCAAAGGTACTTGATATTGCTCAGCACTTTTTATAATTGACTTACAAACTGAAGCCAAAAGCTGCTCTGTAAAAACTACTCAGTCTTTCATCTTTGAGTAGCAGGTATTTGTTTATTCAGTGTGCAGTAAGTGAGTGGGTTCTCTCCTCCTTTCTCACTCCCTTTTCACACGAGGTTACCAGCCGTTTATACATATGTTAATCTAACTGTGTTTCCTTTCTGAATCTTCTGCTATATTCTGATTGGCTGTATCTGGGCGTCTACAGCTGTTCTTGCACAGTTATCTCTTACATTATTTTCTAGTTACTGTGTCCTTGATAAATTTCTTTCCGTCTTTTGTAACTACTTGCTATGTCCTCAGACAGTTACTTCCACATTCTTTTAACTATGTAATTACCTAATCTTCTTGTCACAAGTTTTAAGCTGAATTGTTAACTTCTTTAAAGTTTCATTTCTACAAGATTCTTTTATCAAGTCCCCAAAGCACATAATAATTACAAGAGCCTAAAGATAAAATAACAACGACAGAACTAAAAACACCTTGGAAAAGCAAAATATACAAAAGCCCCCAAGGTTTCACCCATACAAAATTCTTTGTGTCAAAGCCAAATCAGATATACGTACTTCAAGATGGCTTGTAAATTGCTTCTTTCTTTTCCATTATTCTCTAGGCTTATTACCTTTACTGTTTCTTCTCCTTGGGAATCTCTTGATTTGAAGCCTATTGAGAAGTGTTTTGAATCTCAAAGTGCACTAGAAGATCAAAATCTGGAGGTGTTCTTTTCTACCTATTTGGGACCTTTTTCACTGACCATCCCATTCTTAAGGTGGAAGCATTTAATTTGCCCATGAATCAGCTCCGAATCCATTAGTTTTCATTTGCTTATATCACAGTAAACCAAATCTGAATAAGTCCTTTGACACTGAGTGAGCAAGACTGACCTTATTCATGGGGCCTGTACCTTCTTGCACCAGAGGTGTCATGACAAGCTAATGTCCATAGTGTCCATAATGGCTAACTGTCAGTCAGATCGTAATTTTGTGCTGCAAATCAATCACAGCCAGAAGTTGGCCATTAAAGGTCCCTGTGTGTGGGGCACACCTAGGGGAGGAGTTCTGATTAGAGGAATTGGGTGGTGTGTGAGGCAGAGTCTGTACTTTGGACTCTATCCTAAATAAATACTTCTTTAAAAATTAAATGTTCTGTAAGTGGATGGAGACTAAGCTCAGGCAGGTCTAAAATGGGACCTCAGAAGTTACTTTATCTCAATTCCTCCCTAAAGAGTAGAGCAAGCACAGATCCTTTAAAAGGGGAAGTGAGAAATACGTATGCAGGCAATATATGCCCGTGGTTACTTTTCAGATTTGTCACAGGCTAAGTTGAAACTTAGGCCATATATACTTTATTACATGACTGGAATCTCTGGAGCTCCCCTCTACACATGTACTCAGTTTGGCCTCCAGGAGGTCGATGTATGAGAATGCGGGTGATAATTTCTTGGGTGTCATTTTCACGGGCAGTATTGAAGCTGCCAGAGGAAGATTCAGGAATAGAAAGAGAAATAGAAAAGCAGACACAGCCCTATGAATTCAAGCTTTTGAAATAAGAGAGAACATGTAATTCTTAAGCAGAAATACTGAGTTCAATTACCACATCCACTTTAGTACAGTGGTAAGTGTCCCCACCTGGTGTGTGGGAGACCCGGGTTCAATTCCTGCCAGGGAGACAGTGTTAAGAGTTGGACTCGATGATCCTTGTGGGTCCCTTCTAACTCAGAATATTCTGTGACATAGAATCTGTTTGTTCCTTAGCATATACACATGTGTGAGGTGACAAAAGCAGAGCAGCCTTTTTGTCACCTGCCTACTGACTACCTAACCACTTAAAACACCTCCACACATCGGCATGTAATGCAGTCTATGCATCACTGCAGTGAGTGGTGATGTCAATCAGAGCTGTGAGCTGGAGATATGTGAAGCTCACTGGTCATTGTTACATGTTACACTGTTACATGTTACTTCTGTTCTGATGACACAGTCTTTCTAAAATCATTTGAATGTGGCTGCACCTAGGTAGCCCTGTCTTTCTAAAGTGTTTTGGTTTTAAAAATATTCTCTAAAAACCTGTCTTAATAGTCAATGCCTGGTTGAAACTTGCAGAAAGTGTAATATGCCTGCGGGGGAATGTATTTGAATTTGTGGACTTACCCGTATTTTAATTCAAATGACGGTTTCATATTTTGAGTTATTTCTGCAAATGCTGGAGGAGTCAAAATAATATATTGTCAGATGCCGATGTCAGTAGTTTAACCAAAGCAGCAGAGTATTCTGGTCATATCACACATGAGCATGCAAAACCAGGCCAAAATTGAATCCACAAACTCCGATCAAATAAATGACTAATGTATTTTGAAAAGCAAACTAATTGTTTGCCTTGAAAACTGTCCGTAATCTTGTGATTTTTTTTTTCTTGGAAAACTGGTGATGTAGAGGTTAAGATATTTCCTTGATGTAATGCAACTCTGTTTCTCTACAGTGAGCAAAGGCCTGATTTCCAGCTCAAACGAAAATTGCATGTTTGCATTGTTTACATTTCCAATCCTTCCTCTAGCTATTTAGTTTTTCATCTGCCAGGTCCACTGTTTCCTGCTTTTGCTCTCTGCTTGATATTTCTGACTATTTAGAATGACTTGCATTGGAAGGGACCTCAAAGATCATGATATTCCAAACCCCCTACCACGGGCAGAGACACCTTCCACTAGACCAGGCTGTTCAGAGCCCCATCTAACATGGCCTTGAACACTTTCAGAGATGGCTTCTGCTTCCAGAAGCACACAGTACCTAACAGTTTTAGTTTCTGGGTAAGCTGTGTTTGAGGCTGTGCCTTCCTTTCCTTCCCATTACTCCAGATAGAAGCATCACTGATCCAACATTTGTAGGAGGAGAACCTGTGAAGATCAGTAACTGATTGCATAAATGTCAAAAATGTGCAATCCCAACACCCATTATGCTTTTGTATTATATTCACAAGCACTAAATGGTGATATATGTATCTAACCTATTTCAAACTTGTATATATTCAGAATATAAATTGTCATATTTCCTTCCTTATTTTGGAAAAGGTCCCATTTAATTGAAAAAAAGAAGTATTTCCTATAGCTTTTTCTGACAACTTACAAAATTCTCTATTAACAATTTTATATTACATGATATAGAGGGGTTGAAATCATAATGTCACCATGATAATTTTCTGTTGAGTTCTGTATTCATTTCTGTTACACTTAATTACATTTCTGTGAAATTATACTGGAGTTATCCCTAGAACTCCATGTATCTTTTTCTAGGTAAATTACAATTCATTTTTAAAATGTAAAGGAAGTACACATATAATTAGTAGTACAAAATTCTTAATAAATTTTGTGTTTCTTGAGCTTTTCTCAAAGTTAAGTTTATTTATATTCACATTTAGGTTTCTAACCCAACACTTGGTCTTTGGAACAGAGTAAAAATAGATTTGCTTAAAGGATCTGTTTATGTCAGGTTACTTGCTTAAGCATTCCAATCAGTCATTTCATTCTATCAGCATTTTAATTTATATTTTTCATTATATATACATTTTAGACAAAAAGTTGGTTTTTATCCAGTCACTTAAGCACATGCTTAGCTTTAAAAGCCTGAATGGTCTCATTGAACTCAAATTGAGAGACTACATAAGTTCAATGACATAGTGAGAGGCACCTGCTGGAAATTTTGCATTTGTAACAGATACTATTTCAAAGCTGAAAACAACACCAAAAACTTGAGTCTATATGTCTCTCACATTTAGAACTCTATAAAGTCAGAGCAAATCTTCATGAAGAAGAAAAGTCTAGTACATAGGGTAATTATTCATCTGCTGGAAAATGTCATATTTTTCTATCACCTATTAAAATAAAATTGATACCTCTATAAGTTTCTATTTCAATAATTTTGAAAGCAGTAGAATATGTGCAGGAATTGTTAAATATTTTTTCTTTTCTAAATCTTAAAATTTTGTCCTTAAATGTCTACAAAAAGTCATATTTTCTCCTTACAGTGGTATCCATCTTTGCTTGGTAAGTAAAATTTCAGGGAATGATATAACAAACTAATAAATAAAATTCAAATATTGAAATTCAGTTTTATTTTAAAAATAATTTGAACTGACACTAAAGCAAAGCATTTTATCTTGTTGTTTATTGGCAATGCAGTGTTTTGAGTTTCAAGGGAGCCGTTTGTCTTCTGGAACAGACTGGAGAAAAGACACTCTTAAAATATACCCAGAAGATGTGAGTAACTCTGGTACTTCTCACTCATTCACTCTTTAACAATTAATGTTAGTTATTGCGGATATGAAAGTAAGGACTTGCTTTGAAAATGTTTGCAGAAGTAACTTTTCCTTTTTCTGACTAATGTTTCTGCTCTGGACAGCAAAACGAGTGAAGCAACAATCAGGTCATTCATGATGAGTGACTCTCTCATCACCAATACAGCTATGCCAGCTTGGGGCTATGACACAGAACTCTGAAAAGTAGTTATGTATCATCATACTGGCTACCACAAGTGGCCTACATTTTTCTGTTTAGGCGGTAATTTGCATCCAAAGGAGTAGTGTAAGTGACCAGGCCCTTGCAGAAGTTGGTTACAGAATAACGTGTCCAAAGACTGTTTCCTTCTTTTTCCAAAGGAAATTGTGCTTCTGCTTGGAACAATAAGAAGGTGTAGTCCTTTCCAAACACCTGATTTTATTCTAATATTTGGTATTGTAACAATGGACTTATTATTATTTCTCCATTGATATTTCCTCCCATTTTCATTTATAGGTCTTGCTTTTGTGTAATAATGATTGTTTTTAGAAATGTCTATTCCCGCTAAACGTTGACTCTTGGCCTTCATCTTGAAAGATTTGCACTCGTATGTAGTTTTGAGCATGTGAGTCTAAAGTGCTCCAGTACTATAGCTCCAACATCTTGGCAAAAGCCTGCTCCAGCCTGGGGACTGACACCTCAGCTTCACCGTAAATTTTGCATCTGGTCCAGAGTTGTGCTTTGGAAAGGCACCAAATCAGCGGCCCTCAAGGGTGAAGTTCTTCTGTGTATTCATGAAAAGGCAACAACAGGACTCATAGTTTTGCAAGATTAATCACACATCTTAGCAAACAGTGTTCACAAGTTCACAGGTTCCTCCGAGTTGGAAGGGACCCACAGGATCATCTAGTCCAACTCCCAAACCGCCTCCCACCAACTAGACCACGTCACTAAGTTCCTTATCGAGTCTTCTCTTAATCACCACCAAGGATGGCGACTCCACCACCTCCCTGGGAAGACCATTCCAATGAGAGATCACTCTCTCTGTGAAAAACCACTTCCTAACATTCAGTCTAAACC
>WEKX01001808.1:78102-125459 GCA_013390025.1 Pitta sordida | reverse complement strand
GTGGATGTTAAAGGGAAAGAAACTCCCATACCAACGCCTCCCCCCCAGCCATAAGTGCACGGGGTGTTGCAGTGTTGCAAAGTTAAGGTTTTTCCAGGCTCCAAGAACGCCGACCCGAGCTCAGGGACACCCCTTCCCTGCCATGGAGCCAAGACGAGCACATGCGGGCTGGCATGGGTCCCCCAGGGTCAGCGTGAGAACCTGGGCTGGGCCCGACCAGGGGGCTGGTGGGGGGAGCGGCGCGGGGTTTGGGCTGCGGACACAGCAGCCGCTCAGAAATCGTTCCCTTTGCTCGCCTGTGCCAAGACAGACTACGGGAAGGAGCAAAGAATTGTCCGCAGCGCTTCGGAGTTCCAGGGGGTGGAGCAATGGGCATGGCCTGCATGCATATTAACGACCTGCAGTTCTTTGCGAGTTTAATGTTTCGCAATGGCATTGGCCTGTCCCTTTCCTTGCGATGGAGGGGGTTTAACTGTAGTTCTCATTGCTGCTGTAGCAAAATCCTTCAGTTTTTTTCTTTTCCTCTCTCCCCATTTTGTATAAGGGGAGGGCGGAGATGGGGAGGGAGGGGGAAATGAAGTGAGAGAATGGCTGTGGGTGAGCCTCTGGCATCCAGCCAGGGTCAAACCACCACAATACACAATAGCAGCACAAATACTTCTAGTGATTGACTTATCTATATATATTAACTGGAATATATCTGTTTCTGTAGATTGAAACCATACTAAATAGACATTTTGATATCCCTTTCAGTGTCCTTAGCATAGGCTACCTCATCTGATTTTTCTTCCAGTTTATTCACTGAAGGGTGCAGGAAGAAAAAGAGACACGGTTCCTGCATATTTTCAGCCAGTTTCAAGGTTGCAGATTCCTTCTCCATCCACTACTTTCTTCTGGTTAAATGTCATATTTGCCTGGCTTCTTCTAGTGCCAGATCTCAATCTGACTCCTGCCACATCATCACCTGCCATTTCAACATAGTCTATTATGTTCAAGATCAGGACATTTAGAAAGGTTTAATGTGCAAAGATGAATTTGTCTACTGGTGTCTACTGATAAGATGGATAATTAAACCCCCACTATGGTAAACGGGGACAGTTGTCCTTAAATGGACAGGCATTGTCATCATTAGCTCTGGGCTTCACTCCATGTAGCTCCCCATTGAGCACCAAGAGGAGCTGATCACCAAAAGCGGGTGTAAACACCTACAAGGTGTTTAAATATGGAACTACATCTCACCCCAGGTTATTTCCAACAATACTTTTTCTTCCTCCCAAAAATTCTCACTCAGTCATTTCCTCTCTTCATTTCACTTGTTTACCTGCTCCACTTGCTCCTACATGTCTTGTTTAATTCCTTGCTTTGTTGTCTCATATCATCATTTGTTCTGGAGCAATGTATTCAAAATCTGCTCTTGAATGAGACAACCTTTATTTGTACCTGGTTGAACTGCCTCTCTGGTATAGTGCCTTCCTCCTGCTGGCATTAAGTTTGACACAAATCATTTTTCCTCTCACCTTAGCTTCATATTTATGTAGAAACATCCTTGCTTGTATGTTTTCTAAGGGAAGGAGACTTGTCATTATATTTTGGTTCTGTTAGTGAAAAGTTAATTTTTCAAGACTGATTAGTATTTTGGCTATGCATTTCTAAACCAGCACTGCCTACAGTCTTATTAATATGCTTGACCCTCAAGCATGCTAATTTTTAAAAGCCTATAAAATCAATGGGAGATGTGGAGGATTAACGTGTCTCCTGATTTCTGTGAAGGGTTTTGTCCATGGTTATCTGTGGCTGTGTCTATATGAACAGTGCAACAACAATTAAACAAACGGAAAGTAGAGCCTGTGTGCAGTGCAAAAATTATTACTGTAACACAGAAGAATCCTCACATTCCCCCAGATGTTTCTTTCTGAGCAAATATAAGACTACCTCACATACAATGAAACTATGGGCTATATTCTAAGCATCATTGAGGGAGTTTAAATTTGGAATGATTTCATTTACTTTATTCCAGCCTAACTGAGATCAGGATCTGCCAGAATGATCAATACTGTAGGCATATTGACCTAAACCTTCTGGAAATAAATAAATACTGTCAGGAACAGTCCTCTTGCAGGGAGAGACACAAAACCACCTGACTTTAAACAGACTTTTAAAAAACACATCTCTTATGAAAGCACTTGGGAGCAGGAGTTCTTTCAGACTCCCAGGGCATAGCAAGCAAAGCAAGGTAAGTTATCTTGACACCAAGTCCTCGAGCAGCAGATCTTTTGGGGGATGAACAAAGTGCTCTGTGGAGCCAGCCTGGCTTATCATCAGAGTCATATGTATCCTTGAAAAGTACAGCTGGGGTTAGGGAAGCTGCAGAGAACATTTCTGTAAGACTGACATGCTTCTCCAAGCAAAGGAATCATCATGACTCCATGTTCAGGGTAAGTATTTTTAGCATTCCTTCCTCCCGAGGGAGGTTTCCATCATAACCCATTGATTTGCATGGAGCTTATGGTAAGATATAGGGTTGGTTGGTTTTTTGGTTTTTGCTTGTTTCTTTTCTTTTATGTTTTTTTTCCTTACGAAAGAAACATACTTGAAAAAAATTTTATGCTTTTCAAGAATTTTCCTTAATACAGAAACCCTGTATAAATTATTTCTAGTGATACTGAACTTTGAACTGGGAATCTTTATCATATTAAATTGTTCTCGTGTTATGCAAATAAATCTACACATATATACATATACAAATTTCTGACAAATATTTCTTTCCACTGTTTTGATAATCTCAAATAATTAATTGATACTGTGGCAGTCATATGACCATGAGAATAATACACAGTTGACCAATATGCCAGGAAAAGTAAATCTGTATTGTGAAAAAAGGAATGAAGAATATATATATTCTTTTTTCTTCCTGGTATTCTGATTCCTCATTAAATAGTAAGTTACTTTTGACAGATGTTCATTTTTAATTTTGGCCATATGGAGGCATAGTAGAATGATGTTTCAGACATTATACCATTCCAGGATTACTAAGAGAGAAGCAAATGTCAAATCCACAAAACCATACATAAATGGAATTTTCTTTTTCTTTTTCTTTTTTTCCTGATAGAAAATCAAAAAGAGAATTTCTTAAATGTATCAACTAAAATTCTCAAAAGCCTTGACCTGACTGTGCTAATTGCAGGAAAAACTGTTGCGATCCTGTGGTTAGTTAGTAGGATTTTGAGGGTGGGTGTTCTTGGTTCAAATGAGGATACTATTATTTGTACTTCCTCATGCAATTCATGTTTACATGCAGGCCATTAGTGCAATTTTGCACCATAACTCCCCAGACTTGATTTTTTTCCCAAAAAAATCATGTTTGTAGAAGCTAAACAAGCGGTATAAAAATTGAAGAGTGTATGGCTTATGCTTTACATTCACATGTGCTGGCAACAGGGATGTTCATCTATTTTCCAGAAGTTCACCTGTTTTCCAGAAGAAGAATGCGAATTGCCAAGGAGAAGAGATATGTCTAGCTGTCGCCCAGCAACATTTTCAGGCTGGTGCTTCTGAAACAAGCAATTTTAAAGCTAGCATTTCATCTGTTTATTTACTACATGCAAGAGTATGGTTTTCTCAGTTGGTTGTTAAACAAAACAGCTGTCTACTACACATCTGTTTACAAAACATATTACCAGATTGTGCAATGAAAGATTAGGGAAGCTTATTTTAATGTGAAATGAGATAATGAGACAATCTTAAAGCCAGGATCTGTTCCTGAATCTTCTCTTTGCTCTGGAACATTGCTGAGCAAGTAATGCTCGGTATCTTCCTACTGTCCTGCTTATCAGTCTGGATCATGTGGTAGCAGCCTTTGGTCACCTTGTTTGAAGCTTGAGGAGACCAGTGATCAGAAGACAAGTCAATGGAAGGTTTATCCTAATTTAGCAAATTATAGTAAGTGCATTGATTAGCTACTTAGGTATTTTACAGACTTTGGTTGAGTGGCCTAAACACAGGATTTGAAGACCAATGACACGAGGAACATTGTTATGCATGCTGTAAACCACCTCTTTCAGCACAGACAGTAGGCTAATTAGTCTTTCCTTTGCCAGGGACTAAACATATATTCACAGACAGATATTGTCCCTCACTTGATATGAGCCTTGAGTTGTGATTTGAGCCTGGCTTCTACTTGTGTAGCTTGTCACTGTGTTCCTTCATTTTGTCCAGACTTTTTTGTGGGTTGAAAATATGTAATTTCTCCACTTGTGTAGAATATTGTGCTGAAAAATACTTACAAGGTCCTTGAATATGTAATGCACTGTGCCCTTAAGTCAATGATACAAACCCCATTTGAACTAAGGCATATCTAGTTGCTTTCTTTTGGATGGTTGTGTTGTGATGCCTCAAAAAAGTCCAGTCATTAGAAAGTTGTTCTCTGAAAATCAGAGGCACTGAAAACAGTCACAATATGTGTTCAGATGGTTGTCAAAGCAGATCTGCCAGAGCTTACTGGAGGGAACAAGAAGTAGCAACTTTTAAAGAAAAAAGAAAAAAATGAAAACAAGAACCAAATCAAGATGTTAAATAGCAGAGAGCAGAACAGATGTAACCTCCTGTAAGATAACTCTTTCCCTGCACTGATCTGGACCTCCTGCAATGTGTAAGGAGATGTATTATCAAACTGGAATGTCTCTTACTGTGATAAAGTTTTCAACTGTCTGTGATAACAGTTATTTTTTAAGTATGTGTAATGGGTTTTACCCTGGCTGGGTGCCAGGGGCCTGAATGGTCGCTCAGTCCTGATAATAAGATGATATACAAAGGGTGGTTTGGAATAAGGCAGTTTAATATAGCACAAATGAAGCGAAGCAAAAGCCCGCGCACAAGCAAAGCAAAGGAACTAATCTCTACTTCCCCATCCAAGGAAGTGTCCACATCCAGGGAATAGGGCTCCTCCATGTTAGGAAGCAGTCATCCAGAACAATGAATGCCCCCGTCCTTACTCCCTTCCTCAGTTTTTTTATCTGAACTGACGTCATATGGTATGGAATATCCTTGTGGTCAGTCTGGGTCAGCTGGCCTGCTCGTGTGCCTTCCCAGAATCTCGTCCTCAGTTAGGGGGAAGGGCCAGTGTGCCCAGCTGTAGTCAAAACACTTGTGTGTTATCAACACCCTTCCAAGGCACAGCATTGCGAGCACTGCTGTGGGCTCAGACAGACCCAATACAGTATGAAACTCACTCCTTTGTGTCATGGAAAAATTCCCACAACTTCTCATTTCTCAAGGGGAATATGAGGCACACCAAGTGAAAATTGTTTAAAAGGACATCTGCTTTCTCTCATAAATTATATGACAATGTCTTAATAGAAACACAGCCTGCCTCTATATACTTTTGTGCTTTCACTCATTAATTACAGAGAATATTAAGTTTCTATTTTACTGTGTTTTAAACATCTGGTGCCAAAAGAAACAACAACGAGAAGGGAAGCATGCTTATGTTATTAGACTCAGCAGCCCCAAAATTCTGATCAGGTCATTATTGCTAGTTGCTTCCATATGAACATAATATTTAATGTGCAACTCACAGACTATATGTATATATAGTATTACAAAGTATGTATTTTAAATAAATGTGTGATAATGTTTTATCCTATTGTATAGTATTCTTTAATAACTTCACTTTATAATAGGTAACAAAACATTATGTGATCTAAATCCAGTCAACTTTTGCAACCAATTTCATGACACATCCAAATTGAAATCTGATGTCCCTGAGGATACCTGCAAGACCTTCCTGGAAGCCAATACTACACTAGGAAGGACATTGCAACCAAGCTTTTCATTCAGCCCTGTGGTCCTCATGTGCTAAACAGCCAGCAGATGCAGAACAGTCATTCTTGATACATTGGGAACAATCCCTCCTTCATATCTGAGGTGACCAGAGCCAAGGCACAGTGTTGAACACCACGAAATAGTGTGCATCAACACTTCCACACCTCAACCTGACTTCCCGGCCTAAGCTGGCCACCACAATGCCAGGAGAATATCTACAGTTTTCTAAGAGAAGGCTTCCACTGTATTTGAAACTAAAGCAGGTCCAGATTCCAGCATCTGTTTTTATGCTTTAAATTACTGCAACTACTTTCTTCATTTTCCAAAACAGCACTTCCTTAAAATGCCTCCTATTATACTATCACATTTTATTGTGCATTAAACATCTGGTATCAACAGCCTAAACAACAAAAAACCATGATTATGCTGTCAGACTTAATAATTCAGAAATATTAACCAGCTCTTATACTATCAGGAGTTTTTCATGTGAAATTGGCCCTTGATGTGTATTTTGCACTTATGAGACTTTTGCACATACCGGCATAAGATAACAGTGTTCAATCTTTCATGTAACTAACAGAGTTAATTTGCCTAAATGAAATCACTTTATCAGCGATATTCTTGCCCTGTAAAAACCAAGGGATTATCATAGTGTGTTAAAACATACCAAACTGCGATCTGGAAAATGTGGGCGGGAGAGACTTCTTCTGTGCAATAATAGATTAGGAAAGCTATTTAGCCTTAAGCAAACTTGAGAGCTATGGAGGCTGAACCATGTGGAAGGAGACCATAAAGCTCCTTGCCTGTTCAGTAACCAAATGACTGCTGCTTAGTTAGCTGTAAGCTTCAGTTTGAGACCTTTTGCTCCCATATTTAATTAAAACATCATTGTCATCTTCTGTGAGTACTGAGCTGTAATACTGCAGGCCTATTCAAGATCTGTTTCTTAATTGGTCTTAAATAGGTTAATTGCAATTCAAAGAACAAGTCATTACCAGTGGGATGCAAGTGTATGATGCAATGGGACAGAGCATGAGCTATTGGCTGTAATGCCTGATGAACAGCATAGTTATTATTTTAAGGTTATGGTTGGAAACATTTTTATTGCATAGATTTCTGCAGGTTCTTTTACCAGCCACCTCCTCCTTCCTACTTTCTCTCTGTCAAATCTACCCCTGTAGCTGTTGCAAGCTTCACATCTACTACTTGAGAGTCTCAGCACTCATGAAGGGATGGGAACCAATAATAGCAGGTTTAAGAGACCTTTTTCTTCTGTTTAGTAATGTTGTAGTCCCGAGCCAACAAAACCGATCTGAGTACCTGTGAAGTCCCATTACCTACAAAAAAACAACTCTTGAACTCCCATGGGGTCCCTAGGGCATTTGTATGAGTATGGGATGAACAGGTACCAAGGATTTAGTGGCAATATCATTGCATTATGAACACTTCCATAATCAAAACATTTCAAAATTATACTGCACACATTTTCTAACTTGTCTAGTACCACCTGATTAAATAACACTCCATAACATTTTTTCCCAGTTGTACAAACAGATACTATTAATATATTAATGCTTTTGAGTGATGGGCTCTGGATAGCCAGCCTTTTCAGGAAATCTCCTTGGAATAGTGTTGTATATGGAAAATGTATAGTTATGTAATCCTCAGAAAGTCTAAGTAATTTAGGCATTCAGCTAGGTAGATACAGATTTTTCATGAATGTTTAAAGGAAAGTTGCATTTTTAATCCTATTCTGGCTTCTAGTCCTGCCAGGCGCATAGTAACATCCCCATGAAATTGAACACAGGATAATGCCTACCTCCTTACTAGGCAACAAGACTGTCTTTCCCAAATGACCTCAAGAACCAGGAGTTAGTGTGTGCCTTGGCATGAAGAAAAAAAGTGACCAACTTGTCTGGCACTTGCTTTTGGCTTTGCTCCCTTCTGCATCAACCTACAGGTCCTGGTACAGTTGTACCACCTGCCCTCTCAATGACCATAGACCTGGGAAGGACAACACTAATGTCCTGGCACTATATGAAGGCATTTGCACTAGCAAAGTGCACAGAGGTATTCAGGGAATCTCCAATNTTTTTGCATGGTCCTCCATCTTCAGTCGTGGCTTCAGGTGGATTTCTGCATCACTGGTTCCTCTCTCTCTCTCCATAGGTTTGCACCATGATCCTTTCTACAAACAGCAGCGGGATGCCTGGAAGAACATTCTTATCCCTTCTCTGGTAGGCCTGGGGGGGCCTTCATAGTTTCCAGCTTCTTACACAGGTCCTGACCCGGCACTCTACATTTTACTACTACTTTTTTTTTCTTCTCTCCCAAATATGTTTATTCACAGAGACATCTCTATCTCTATAACCTTGAACGCCATGGCAGCGACTGAGGCCCAGGCCAGAGCTGAGCTGTTAACCCCCTCGCTGCCAGAGCAGCAAAAAACCTAAACCAGGACAACATATAAGGCCAAAACTCTGTTCGAGTATGGCTTGCCCAGATAAGAATTTTAGATGGAAAGAGTGAAAGGCATTGAAATTATGCATTGTTATTTCTGTTGCTTTTAAAAGGTCTTCCAATGGATTTTTTCAACATTGCCTAATAATGTTTTACTCTGGAATGTGTTCCTTAGCCAGATGCTCTGAACGGAGAACTCTGTGTCCCCAGCTTCACTCATAGATTTGTGGTCACTGTAGTCTCCAAAGAGCTTAGCTGTCAGCAGGATTCATAAATGCAAATTTGATGCAACTTGGGGTTAAACCATTAATTATTTTCTAAATTAGGACAAAGGTCTTAGCTGGCTTTGAAAAATGATATCAAAACATCAGAGTTTGGTTGAGTGCAATTCTGTATTTAGGAAGTCACTGTCTCCTGCTATCCTTACTGGTACTTTACTGGTCGGTAACATCTCTAGGCAATAGAGTATGCTGTCATGACCAGATAAATCCATATGCTTCCCCTTATTGTTGCATTTGACATAATACCTAAAGTGCTTATTTTCAAGGAGGTATAGAAAAGCATGTTCAATATGCCAGAGCAAACACCCCAAGAATGCAGGTAGTGGCAATGGAGCAGGTGGATGGCAAAAAGGTTATTTTTAGGACTTTGCAAAATCTAAATCTGAACACTCAAAGCATGTCACATAGGTCACTGAACAGCTGTTAAACTGTGAGTACTCTCAATTTGAATTCAAG
This sequence comes from Pitta sordida, assembly GCA_013390025.1. NCBI lineage: Eukaryota > Metazoa > Chordata > Aves > Passeriformes > Pittidae > Pitta > Pitta sordida. Next base: position 116,442 of record WEKX01001808.1, on the reverse strand, counting down.
TCATTGAGCTGGAGGTAAAGGAACAGATTTTCAAGTAATGTATGTTCTCTTTCAACTGCTTTTGTTAATCATAGAATTGTAGAAACATAGAACGTTAAGAAGTTGGAATTGTTCTTGAAGACCACCTAGTTCTAACCTCTTCTACCATACCCCTCCCATTAGACCAGGTTTCTTAAAGCCTTATGCAACCTGCCATCAAACACTGGCAGGACTGGGACATCCACAACCTCCCTGGACAATCTGTGCCAATGTCTAACCGCCCTCACAGTAAAAAAATTCTCCTTAATATCTAGCCTAAATTACCCCTCTTTCAATTTGTACCCATTGCTCCTTGTCCTATCACTGCAGTTCCTGACAAAGAGTCCCTCAAAGCTTCCCTGTAGGTCTCCTTCAGCTATTAGAAGGTTTCTATGAAGTCTCCATGCAACCTTTTCTTCTCCACTGAACAGCCCCAACTTTTTCACTCTGTCTTTGCAGAGGAGGTCCTCCGTTCCCCTTATCAACTTCATGTCCCTCTTCTGGACTTGCTCCAGCAGTCCCATGTCCCTCTTATGTTGGGGACACCAGAACTGTATGCGGTACTCTAGGTGGGGGTTTCACAAGAGCAGAGTGGAGAGACAGTCACCTCCTTCTAACCTGCTGAACACATTTCTTTTGATGCAGTTCAGGATTCAGTTGGCTTGAAATTTTAGAACTCTGAAATTTTACAACAGTTGAAATTTTACAATGTCGAAAAAATGACAGTACACCCTGGATGGGATTCATTTGAGCATGTAGCTATCTAGACTCGACCCTTGACCCCTGTGTTAGCAGCAGAGAGATATACTCTTCCAAGGTGTAATCCATGCCATCATAAAGCAGATGTTTAAGACAAGCCACGAGTTACTACAAATGTCCAAATCTTTTGAGATCATACACTCCTTATACTAAGAAAGTCAGAACAAGGACAAAATTTTTCATACATTGATGTTTGGGGAAACTGGATTCAGAACACCAGGAAACAAAATCCAAACAGAAAGTCTTCACCAACTAAATAGGGTCTTTACAGGGCCTTTTAGCTGATGATAACAACAGTATCAGGACTGAAGGAAAGACTCAGACAAATAAACAGAGTTTTTGGCAGTGAGAGAATCAACAACTGTCAAAACTGTCAGCAAAACAAGTGATAGAATTACTACTGGTCAATGCTCACGGAGGTTTAAAGACATGCAGAAGTCAGTATTCACAAGTAGCAGGAATAACTCCCATCAGAACAGCTGATCTTGTCATTGGGAAAGCTACAAGCTTTTAGGTATTGTAATGGATTTTACCCTTGATGGCACACAAATAACCTTTCTTGTGTAAGTGTTATTTGTAGAATATGGTCCTGTCTATGTGGACATTAATCTCTTTCTGATATATGAAATTTTAGTCACATGAAAAGAACAAAAAGTTCAGATATGGTTAGGAACAAACACTGAAAAATATTATAGCGAGTCAGCTATTGGGGCAAATTGCAGAGTTGAGTGATTTGAACATGTCACTATCTATGTAAAGACATTTGCTGTATTTTTCTCCACATTTTCTAATCATATCTCAAAAATTTCCACTGACAAAAATGATAGAAACCTATATTACAAATGGATAAATATTACTTCTTAGAAATTGATAAATATTTCTTCTTCTGAGCCTGAAATAATATGGGGAAAACAAATCCTTACACCTGAAATCTAAATACCCTTCTTGTCCAATTCTTCCATCCACCATAAGCTAACACAAGAAGGATGAATTTAAGATTTCAAGTAATTTCTGTTATGCACTGGATTTCACTCTTACTGGACCAAGAGATTATTTCCCCTTGATAATAACAAATATCCCCTTAAAATATAACAAATACATGGGGAAAATTCAAACAAACAGAATTTTCCCTACAGAAATCCATGGGTACATAATTTCATTATCAATCCTAATTTGGCAGATGTGAACTGCCTGTGTTGTCAGAGGGTAAATACAAGGCATTTTTGTATTTTCATTTGCGCTTCTCCATTCATGCAGATGTTGGTAGCATTTAAAAAGCAGTTGCTTATTACAGTACCACCTATATTCTTTCTTTACAGCTGTAATTTTGTAATTTTACAAGCCTATCCCGTTACACATTTCCTGGCTTTATAAACTACTGTTTATGTAATTATAATTGTTAACTTAGAAACAAACTTATGTGCAACAAGACATAAATTGTCCTGAAGGTCTGGAAAAGAATCAGGAGAGAAAACTCAACAGAATAGGAAAGGCAGTTAGGAACAGAAGGCCTTCTAGGCTTCAGGAAACATTCTTCTGGTAAAGTGTCCAAAAAAGGGAAAAAACATGAAAAAGCATAACTTCTAGCACTATACATGTAAATATTANCAAAAATGATAGAAACCTATATTACAAATGGATAAATATTACTTCTTAGAAATTGATAAATATTTCTTCTTCTGAGCCTGAAATAATATGGGGAAAACAAATCCTTACACCTGAAATCTAAATACCCTTCTTGTCCAATTCTTCCATCCACCATAAGCTAACACAAGAAGGATGAATTTAAGATTTCAAGTAATTTCTGTTATGCACTGGATTTCACTCTTACTGGACCAAGAGATTATTTCCCCTTGATAATAACAAATATCCCCTTAAAATATAACAAATACTTGGGGAAAATTCAAACAAACAGAATTTTCCCTACAGAAATTCATGGGTACATAATTTCATTACCAATCCTAATTTGGCAGACCACAAGTCAGGCCTTCCCCTGTTACTCTAAGCCTAGCTGGGGGACTGACCTGCAGTCTGTGCCCGGGGACTGCGCACTGGTGCACCTAGTGATGATGTAACCCCAGGGAAAATGCCCCATGAAAGTGGGGCTGGGCTGGCTGTAGCGGAGGTGGGGCAAGCGCTGTGCGCTGGGACAGGGCAGCAGCAGGACATGCCCACAAGTAGAGGTTTCCCAGGCTCCAAGAGCACCGACCTGAGCCCCAGGACACCCCTTCCCTGCCACAGGGCTGGAGCTTCCCCAGCACAGAGGCAGTGCAAGCATGAGAGGTGGCAGCAACCCGGTGACGGCTGCAGAAGTGGCAGCATGGCCGAAGAGATTCTCTGAGGGTCTCCCCAGGCAGAGAGGGCTCAGAAATGCTTCCCTTTGCTCCTCTGTGCTGTGAGAGCCGGTGGGGAGGAGTAGAAAATATTCCCCAGTGCTCCAGAGTGGCTGGGGGTGGAGGGATGGGTGTGGCCTGTATGCATATTAATGACCCACATGTGTTTGCGAATTAGATGTTTCATGAGATCCTGACAAGACCCATTCTTTGCAAAGGGTGAGGTATGACTGTAATATAGCAAAATAAAACATTAATACATAATTTGATAAAAGCAATAACACAAGGTTTTTTTATGACAGAGAAGAAATTGTGTGAAACAACTTTTTATGGCTAAGAAATTACTCAAATGTAAATAGAGTGAATGTAAATAGGAGAAAACCTGGGTGAATTCTCTGTGTTGACAGTTGCTCTAGAAGAGAGCACATAGGTTTCTATACAGGAACTTTTCTATACCAGGAATAAGTTATAGAAAAAGTGATCAGGTATCAACAATGAGGGGAGAATGCCATGACAGATCCTTGTGGGTCCCTTCCAACTCATAATATTCTGTGATTCTGTGATTCTGTGTGGCAGTCTAGCAAGGATGTGGGCTGGAGCCTCTTCTGTCTAATGAAGGGGTAGCAAAGTTGCAGATGATTCAAAACCAATCATGGTAGTAAGTGTCTACAAAGGACTACTAAAGAATCTCACAGAACTGAATGACTGAGAATAATACAGGAAATTCAATATCCCTAAGTATCAAATAATGCACATAGGGCAAAATGATTGTAACCTATACATAATGAAGTGCTCTAATTCAGCTATTACTGCTCAGCAAAGAGATCCTCACTTATTGGGGGTATGAAAATGCAATCTTAAAAGTCAGAGACAATAAAAAAAATCCCAAATATATTGTTAGAAATTATTCAGAAAGGAATAAAAAAAAGCCATGAAAGGTCATAATGCCATCATGAATCCCTGCATGTCCTATGAGTACATTGTGGAGTTCCGGTCCCCGCCATATCACAAAGGATAGAGCACAAGGAGAGTGTCAAAATGGTGATCAGAAGAACGCAGAAAGGATTCCTTCATGAACAGGGATTAAATAGTCTCAACTCCTCTCAATTTCGAAAAGAAAAGTTTGAGGACAAGCCTGTGAAGTCATAAATATCATGGAGATGGAGAACTAGGAACAACTAATAATTGTCTCTCTAATGCAAAAACAAATGCATAACCAGGCAATGAAACAAAAATACGTGATTTTTTTGATGTGGCAGTTAGATCATAGAGTCCCCGTCTAAAGGTTATCCATAGACTGTGTACATGCATATAAAAATCAGGCTGTTTAAATGGAAAGATATACCTGACTTGTCCAGTCCACAAAGTACTTAAGACTGCACAAAACAGAAGTGTATCTGAGGGAGTGTTATGCTGTGCATGCTCTAACATTGTCATATTTATTATGAAAGATCTTGTACTGGATAGAACTGTGGCCTGACCCAGTATGAGATATAGAGTCCAGTACATCTCAGAAACTTTCCAGGCTTTCACCATCTCTAGTTAATGTCAGTTTGTGCCTGTCTGGTAAATACAAGTGTCTAGTGCTAATAGGAGATTTCTCTGTTTGAGAAACATCTGTAAGAAAAAATATTGCCTTTATGTGCCACATCATATCACTTGTTATCACTTAATATCACTTAATATGAGGATTTATGAAGAGAATGAGATTCAGCGTGAGTGTTACTGGACTCATTTAGGAGGGCTGGAATGAGGTTAAAAAATCTGAGAAATTTCAGACAGCACACTTCTCTTTCGCTCTCTCACTAAACTTCCTAATTCTGTGAGGCAGTAAGTTCTGTTGTAAGTTATGTCTTACCTATCTCTGGTAATAGACACAAATATCTCTCTTTATGGTCTCTCTTAATGATGGACATTATTCTTTGCAGACAAACATTTTGTTCATTTCTGCTTTTAGAGACATTATAAATCTTACCTCATGCTTGGTGCTAAAACTGCTTGCAGCAGGAATGCAAAAACAATGGTTGCAGAAAAGATTATGCTTCAAGAAATTAAACTAACATAGTACCAAAGCCTTCTGTAGCAATAATTTTGCTGTGTCCCAATATTTGGGGTCTTTGTGCCATGTTATTTCCCACATCTGGGCCTTGGCAGGTGGAGAGGTGCACTTAACTTCCTTCAGCTCTGTGCCATTACATTATATTTGTTTTCACTCTTTGCACAGATGTTACTGTAAAAACTTTAGCTGAATGGGAGCTGTGAGAGCTTGGGAAAACCCACCTGGAAAACCAGCTTGTTTTTTAATACATTTTGTTCAGAATAACTCACCAAACTTGTAGGCTTCGGGAGAGCTCAAGTAAAACCAGTGGAGAGTTTTAAACTGGGGAGAGGAGAAAGGAACATGAAGCAGAAGTACAAAATCATAGTAAAAAGGCTATATGGCAAACAATTAATGGGCACTCAGAAGATCACAGTGCCAGTCATCACTGATTTTGTATTTGAAATGTATAAAGAGTGTGGAATGGGACAGTGGAACAATCAAAAGTTTGATCAACAGTTTGTCTGACCCCTCTGCCCTGGAAAGGACACACACCTGCTGCCCTCCTGCCAATGTGCTGAGGCTGTGGGAAGCAGGCTGGACTCTGAAGAAGGACAGTCTAGGACTAGATGTTCAACGAGACTCACAGATTCAACATGGACATTTTTCCTGCTCATGACAAATGAAGAATGTCTCTTTTCAGCCGATAGCTGCGATACATCGTGGCTTTTGCAACGGCCACACAGACATCCCAGGCCAAAGATGCGCTTTCAAAGTACCCATGCGATTCTTCTCATGTAGAGCAAGACTATACAGATGTGTTGTAGAAATGAAGGGCCTGGAAAAGGGCACATTGTTCCTGGCAACAATTCACTACAAAGAAAAAGCAAAGTTTGTAATCCAGAATGAGTCTAATGAATTTAACAGCTTTCCAATCTAATCTGCAGGACAGGAGCACCTCTGTATACTGTGAGTGCAGAGTTACTAAGTTAATCTGTGATAAAGTTGTGGATTGAGGAGTGGACAATTTTTGTAGTTATTTCATTTGGAAATGCAATATTCACAGCACCCTAAATCTCCCAATACTATTTTCATCCTCACGAATCCTCATGTTTACCAAGTGGAGCAAGGGTCAATACTTCAAAACTGAGCTGAATGCCAAACAATAATGAATGGAAGGGAAGATTTTCCAGCAACTTTTAAATTTCTGAAGACTGAAAAACAGAAACACTAGAGCTTCCCATCTTCTTTAGGAAATCAAGTACCTTCTAAAATGAAATACGTAAAATTATAGTGTACCATTCACTTCTGCAAAGGTTGGGTTTTTTTAAAACAAAACCCATGTTTTAATTTGTGGAGAGCATAACTATTCAGACAATTGCTGGTAACAAACGTGGGAAACACAAAGCCTCAGTAAGTTTAGCCCTTGAGGAAAGAACAAATTAAACTTTTAGTGTTTGCAATACAGAATTAGCCAAACACAGGGATGATGCACACTTACAGAAAGGCATAAATGTCCTAAAGAATCTCATGCTGGTGAAGATAGGAAAAATAATATTCAAAATATAAGAGGATTTTTCCTATCATAAATGTACGGAACCAATTAAAGGATTTATTGGTGTTTTATAATACACAAACTGTTTCATAGTGTCTTTTGAGTAGATTATTCTTAGCTGGAATATTTTCTAAAAGATTTGGAAACAAAAACCAGGTTTGAGAACTCAAATTTCCACTCATCACTTAAGTGTTGTTACTAGAGTAGCTTGGTTCCATACCTGACCACAGTAAGAAAAAAAACAACCCAATAACAAAGAAGCTGTAGCTAGTGGCCAAATCCTGATGCAGTAAAAATGGATGTCACTCCTCTAACTTTAGTTTTAGTAAAGCAGTTTGGATGTAGCTATCTGGGAATATTTTCTATCTGTGATGTAATAACCTGAATTTAAAAACTAAGCAATCTTATTTGACTTCCAAACATTTTTCTCCGAAGCTTCAATATGTGTTTTCTGCAAAAGGGTACATAAACAAAGCCATGAGGTCACATCATCTTATTCATAAGTTTACAGCATCTGATATTCTGATCCAGCCTAGAATTTTTGATTTTGTTGGAGTCCCTTTTGGGAACAGCCCCCCTGAATTTTTAGTATAATTTATGACTTGGCATATTTAGAGTTTTGTTTTGTCTTTCTTTAGATTTATTGACGTATTTCCCAAATGCATGGCTTTGTCAGACTCTGGCATTGTCAGTAGTATGGAATTCAGAGCATCTGTTACTGAAGATTGTTGCTTTCTGGCTATACCTTTATCCATATCAGGATGTAAACTCTATATCAGCATGTGAACACCACATCATTTTCATCCAAAAGAAAAGCATGAATAGTAGAAAACAACAAGGAGAGCTTTAGGCATGTCTTAGTGTAGCTCCTAGGGTAAATAAAGAAACAAGCCTAAACCAATACAACTTGTACCATGTATATATGATGCTCACAAAAGTGTTACAATAGACCAAGTGAATTTATTACTGCTCTCCTGGAAGTTGCCAGGACAGAATCTATTTGATTGTACAAATACGCTATTCATTTGATTGTGTAATGGGAGGGAAATAAATACTATAAGCAGTTTCTTAGTGCAACTTGAATAATCTTATTCTTCAGTTTCACCAACTAAGAACAGGACTTGGAGCAAACCAGACTGTAGCATCATGAGTAGCTTTTTGCGTCATTGCAATGAAGAGTAATTGCACTGCAGTCAATTGAATCACATGCAAGGAAAATCTGTCTGTGTTAACAGAATCTATCCCATTCACTTCATGGGCATAATCTACATTTTCAGTGAAACAAATCGGTAGAATCGATTATAAGGGGAGTCTTGTAGCTATTCTGGGGTACACACCAAATTTAATCCATGTGCTACTAAAAACTCCTTACTGGTCATTAAGGAATATATTTTGCAACTAAACACTTACGATAGAAATGCATCATTGAAAACCAAATCTGCTTTATTGTACCACTAAATGCAATACAATACTGTGCGATTTTTACCAGCAACAACTGTCCTTTTGTAGCCATTAAGAGCATAAAATTATTTGATATTCTCCTTAGAGAATGATTCACCCATCAGAGGCATTTCCTTTAACCTAATTTATCTGTTGCTGTCAAAAATACGTATTTTTAAAACTTTATTTCTAGAGAGTCATTAAGTGATTAAAACCAAATGAGGGGAAAGCAGACAGTTGGTAGCACAACATAAATCATAATCGAAAACATCCTGGTAGTGTAACACAGCCAGACATTTCGAATGGTTTGCGAGGCTCTGAAGAGTTCCACGGTAGTATGGCTTTTTAACATCCTGCTCAGTAGTTAAAGGGTATTCAGCCTGATCTGCCTTTGTTGATAGCTGATATTATTTGACATTTTAACAAGGTTCTGTATTTGCAGAAGCATCTTATGGCACCGCATTCAACATCAGAGTCTATCACAAAAAACGTTTTAACTGTTTTGCAAACAAACTTTCTTCCAGTTAATAATTAAACAGAGGAACAGCTTGCGGTATATGCTTGGAACTAATTTTACTATATATAGTTGGAAATGACAAGAGCACATGAAGATGTGACTGAAGCCTGGTAGCATTTAAATACTCAGTACTTCCTCTGTTACCTTGACTAGTGTAAAGTTGGTTCCCAAGGTAAAAACTAAGTGGTCTGCTGGCATATGGTATAACCTCCATTTGAGCGCTAAAAGCTGGATACTGTTTTTGTGAAACAGATGTTGTTGAGTGCAGCAATGCACAACTGACTCTATCTAACAGCTGGGAATCCTTCGTGACCCATATAGCTAGAAATAAACATGGTCCTATGCTTGGCAAAAGTGTAAGGAAGCAAATTTTCATTTGTTAAGGGCTTATCAAAATGAAGAATAAATGTTTTTAGCCATAAACTGATTTTATTCACCAGAGTAATCTTTCCAGCAGCTTATGTGATGGCCTCATAATATTACAGGCACCCTTTGCCAGATGAAGGCTGCAGTTGCACTGACATATAGTGCAGATGGAAAATAAACATCTGCCTCAATCAAGAGAGAAGACCAAAGACAAGGTTGACGAATATTATCTGGCATGACTATCTTTGCAGGAAAGCATATAAATGCTACAGGACCAAAACCACTGGCATCGTCTGGTGTTGTCCTTATGTGGTTACTGACCATGAAGAGAGATGATTAGTATGCACTCTCCAAGGAGGAGTAGTGCAGATGCTCAGGATGATATGATTCCAACTCACTAGTATGTGTTTTGCTATAACCATACTATGCTAGCAAGAGAACAGTGTGAAATATTTTTGTTCTCGGGATTTCAATGACCTTTTGTATCCTCAAAGGTACTTTTTTTCATGGGGGTGTGTGAAAGAAGAGGTTTAGCAGCAATTAGTATTTTGCTAAGCATAATTAAAAGATTGATATCACTAAAATGTTCGACAATTTCTTTCTTTAATCACAGAAAAAAAATCTTTCTGTCCTAACAACAACCATTCAACTGGTTCCTGATTTACCTTTGGGAGAGAGAGTAGTACACATTTAAGGTACATACATGTACATACATGTACATATGCACAAACCTACTCTGGGCTGGCATGAAGTTCCTATGATTGCCCAACTCTTTCGCAAAGGATTACACAATGGAGGATGGATACAGCCTCATGGGTTTTGTTTTTCTAGGAGGCTTTCTTTGTCAATTTAAAACAATAATCTTGCCAGTTTCTGGTCATTTTGATGGTGTGTGACTTCATATCTAATTTTTGACATTTGCTGTAGAATTGAATTATGCAGGAGGAGCATATTAAGGATTTTTCAGTCTCAATGAGTGGTTTTGACCACTGGTAAGAATTACATGCATGACGTATATTTGCTAAATAAAAATTTTTACATGAGGGTGCATATTGTAGACAGAGGTACCGGTGCTGACAGAAGGCTCAATAAATCAACTAAGTTTTAGAAAGTCCTTGTTTATTCAAGGTGTCTCACATCTCTTACATCTCTGGTAAGACCTCTTGCTGGATGCTGAAAACATGTCTGCCCAGCAGACCCCAGTATGGTTAACATTACACAAAACACAGAGAGCCAGCTAGCCTCAAAACTTCTCTCTCTGTACCCAACAGGTTTTTAGAAGCTTCTCAAAACAATCTCTGCCCTCATGTTCCTAGCCTATATTATTTACTTGCATATAAGATCTCAAGACTTCTGTGGGCCTCAATATAGCCAAAAAGATACATGCAGCTGTCTAGGAAAATAAGGCCTCTTCGGGGCTAAATCCAAACTGATCCTTTTACTTCAATTACAAGGTTTTGAGGCAGCCAGCCCTAAAAGAGTTCTCATAAGTTTCCATAGATGCAGGTGTAAATTTAAAAGTTGGAGATTTCAGGTGTAAATAAAAATAAAAGGACACTTTTTTCCAGGCTGAAGTTGCATTGACAACATTTGAGATGTGTGTAAATCCAAGATCACAACTCACAATAGCCTGTGTGTCACGCTGACACAATTCTGGGGAAAAGTATATACAAGTACATCAGTGTAGCCATTCCTATTTCTCCCTGACATTGCATTTGTATTCAAGGTTGGATTTCTTGGGTGCCTCAGGAACCAGCTGAGGCTGTTGAAGCTGCTAGTATCGATTATTCATAAAACAAGCAAAAGGAAGTGGAATGGGCACCAAATACAATCTGAGGATGAGACAACAGCATCATCTCCTTTTATCTAGATGAATATTTCTCTGAGAAGTACCTTGCTCGGGAATGACCCATGCTGCCTGCTCAGTTTGTACGTGAATAATATGAGTGAGTTTTTCAAAGTGAGTCAGGGTTCAAGTGCAGTCAGAGCTACAGGTTCTGGACAGACTTTTAGACTTAGCTTTGCTGTTTCTCAGAGATAGAACAAACCTGATGGTATTGAACACTATTTCCTTTAACCTCCAGATCTCGGAACCACAGAAGAATATCAGTTTTCTTTAAGCAACAATAATTTACTTTTAGATATTAACTAAAAATTGAGCTTTCACAGAATCACAGAATCACAGAATATTCTGAGTTGGAAGGGACCCACAAGGATCATCGAGTCCAACTCTTAACTCTGTCTCCCTGGCGGGAATTGAACCCGGGTCTCCCACACGCCAGGTGGGGACACTTACCACTCAAAACAAAAGGAAAATAAAAAAGTAAAAGGAAGATGAAAAGGAAATGAAAAGGAAGAGGACCCAGCACATACAGTCTCAGAATATTTATGACAATCTCCTGGTTTTCACATCCGCTTTCTTATTCTTTCCAAATTTACAAATAAAACTCACCTTTGAGGGATGTTCCAGGAACTTGGAATTTGACTTGTAAATTATAATGGGTGCATAATGCTGTACTCAAAATGACATTTCCCTACCATGTGCCATATGAGATATATCAAATGGAGGAGTGCAGCTACAAAAGAGGAAACTACAAAAGGGACAACAACAGCACTCTCTGCACCTCATCTCCCCAGTGTCAGTGGGCGGGATGCAACCCCTAAAGCATTTGCAATTGTTGAGTTTTTTAAACAGGAATTCTCAAAAGTCAATCACCGTGATAAGAAAAATGTGATGGGTAAGTTAAAACTGGAAAAACCTCAGTTTCAGTTTGAGGTATTAAAGAAGATCTGGACATTTTTCCCAGTTTTTGGTTTTATGGGTTTTTTTACAAAGTTGCCTCCCACCTCTTGCCTGCTATTCAAACAGCAGTATGTTTCCTTTAGGCAATTTTCTTCCCTTATGTGCTGTTTTTATTTCATAAACTAGTCCTCAGACTTGTCTTTCCAACTGTAGTCCCAGCAGACATCCTCTCTAATGCTCTAGTCTTAAAAAATTAATTTGAAGTAATAGACTAAAACAAGCTTGTTAAGGATGGTGCTAGCTGAGCCAATCGCTAAAAGCTCTAGTTTTCAGAAACATATACAGGTCTGGATGCGTGTATGGCACAGGGACAATAGGAGAGTGACTTTCTCTGGATATGTGTGGAGGTTCATAGGCTATGGCAGACTCAAAAATAGACAACAATATCATAACAGCACCCTGAATACCACCCAAAATGCCTGTTCCACAAAATTTCATTTTGCATGGCAACTATTTGCAACAATAAAAGTGAATTCTCAGTGTTTGCAGATGAGACAAAGGAAAACTATATAATCAAGTGCAGGATATTAAAAGCTGGGGGTGATGCTCTTCTTCCAATTATATCATCAGTGAAGTCAGAAGAGCTCTGGTGACTTCTCTAAGTTTGAATAAGGAATGACCTTCTGGGTGATAATCCAAAATATTCCTAAAATTGTTCAAGTACCGAGAGCCATAGCATGATCTCTAAGCTACTTCTGTCACACTACAATTTGGCAGTTTCTTGATGCAATTAGCACACTAACCACAATACTTGCTTCTTATCTCTTTTCGAGCTTCTTTGTTCTGTGTTGGATTTCAATGGTTTTATCAAATCAGTCCCAGATTTTTTTCTGATACAATTCTGGGAATTGACAGACTGATATAGCACAGCCTATCTCCTGTATTCATCAGTAAAAGTACCACTTCGCTAGTGATGGCAAGGTGTGATCTTTCCTATTTACCCAGACAAAATTTAATCAGCTTGAATGCTAGAGTATGGACTGAAGGATTCAATCTTTTTACAGTTAATGCAGCAGAAGAGGACCTACAATGTGTAATTTTTTTTTTTCAGTTATGTGTTATTTTCTGATTTTTTTTAAGTAACTCTATCACAGCTTGAAAAATCAGGAGAAATTTCATTACAATTTTGCACTTTCCTGATGCTTTCTAAAGAATGTTATTACAGTCAGGTCTCCTATATGGCGCACCCGTGGTCTCAATCAGGGTCTGCCAAGCCCAACTTCCACGTTGAATGGCGGCCAGCGCCAGTGCGCATGGGCCAGCAGAGTGCTGCCTCTGTGTGGTGTGGGGCGGGCGGCGCAGGCAGTGTGATGCATCTCTGCTTGGAGCAGTGTGCGGCAGGCGGCATGGGCAAAGCAGTGAGCTGGGGGTCCACACGGTGCGGCGGGCAAGGCTAATTTAAATATTCATGACTGTCTATCTTTGCATATTCTTTGCATGACTGTCAGTTAGTGTAGGTGCAGCCATGAATGCACCCCGAAACAGAGTGCCATCTTCGCAGAGAAAACAGCCTGCGAAGAGGTGCACCCACGAGAGCGGAACCACGAAGTAGTGAGGGTTTACTGCATATTTAAAACCATGATGTATATTTGCAGTTCTTTTGTATTTTTTACATTTTTAATATTTTCAAGCAAGCTGAAGGCTGGTCTCATTTTGCTCAATGCTACTGTAACGTGTTCTTTAATTTTGGACTAAAATACATGGTCTTTTAGGCTCCTATACTCAGTGTGAAGATAAATATTTCCAAAGGACAGTACACTACGCCTTCCTAAACACTATTTTTCAGATGAGAGGCAGTGCTGTGCTCAGGTTCAGCTGGCTTGGACTGGAGAATTAATGTTATGAACCTTGAATTAACACAGACAGGTATGTATACAGCTCAGCGAAGCATACCACAAAACATCACATGTAGAAGACACTGTCCTGGTTCCTCATACCCTCCCACTTTGGTAAGATGGCAAATATTGAGTTTGTCTTGACATTTAAACGTAGAAAGAAGAAAAGTGTTACAAGTGTGTTTGTGTATACATATGCACAATATGTGTAAAATGAAAAATCCCCCCCCAAAACCACAAAACCCTGACTGGTCTTTCTACAAACTGTTTTTTAGTTAAGACTACTTAATCTCATTATGAGCATAAAAGTGCACCTAGGAAAATCTTTGAATTACATATTGCAATCACAAAATGGAGTGTTCCCAACTCTGCCTGTGCCTTGTGCCCAGTGTAACACTGTGCAGGGAGGAAAATGGGCCCAGTCTGTGCCCCTAAGCAGACACACCAAGGCCATTTTCACAGACATCATCCCATTTCTGCACACAAAACGGAGACTGTGCCTTTCACATGGGGAAAGGCGCAGACAATGCACTCTAGTGCCAACACAAGCTAAGGTTTCTCATATGACTTGTTCAAGCAGCTGGTAAAACACTGGCCACAGTCATGGTTTGTCCTGCAATATGGGTATTCCTGATTGATTTTTAAAGATGAAGATCCTGAGGCAGAGGAGTGACAAGCTGCTTGAAACTGTGATGAATTAGTGACAAGGCTGGGTTTAGGAGGTCCATTCTTCAGTGCCTGAGTCCTGAATGCTATGGCTTTCCTGCTTCCCATAAATCCATGGCTTGTTAAGGATGTTATTTTGGCCAAATAATGTTTATGGAAGATGAAATATCTTCAAGTTACTGAACGCAGGAGAGCTAGTTCTACAGGCTATTCTGATTTCAGTGAAATAAAGACGTTAATAAAATAATTTCAGGGCTATATCAGAAATTTCTTCCACAGGAAGAAAAGGAAAAAGCCCAATAGTAATACATGGAAACACAATCTTTTATTTTTAGAAGAACGGTAATATTTCTTTGCAAGTAACACCTGATTAAGCAAACTTATTGAATAAGGTCCATTATGTCTGCTTGGAAAAGCTATAAGTTGAGACATTTTAAGTTAATCAGATTGTAAAAATGCACTAAATTCTCATAATTAAGCTACCTCACCTTCATTGAATCCTGAATTCTCATTACAACTAATCATATTTCCATGCAAAGTAAAAATAATTCAGGTACTTGAAACTTGGGTGTACTCTGCTCTCAATACCTCCACACATCTCCTACTAGCAGTAATGGGAGTTAGACACAAAGTGGAAAGAAATACGTATACCAGGTTGACAGGTCCATTTATTACTTTTGTGAGCAGAAAAAAAATATTAAAGATGCCTATATATTCCAAACACCAGTTTATCTTTACACTGGAGATTTTAGACAGAGAATTGATCGCGCTATGTGTAAAATGAAAAATTTTCTGGGGATGGGGTTTATCTCATTTCACCTAAGCCACCAGAAGTTAGATCCTGTATCTAAGCTGCCTATCTTGAAATGCCTCTTTCTTTCCACTATCTGAGGAGATAAGACTGTGATTTTAGAAGGTGTTGAGTATCTCTCTCTTTTCAAAACATCTTAAAATTTGAAACAAAAATTAGGTGAAGCACCTGCTAGTGTAGATATTCTTTAAAGAAAATGTAACAGTTTTTACGTAGGTGCATCTCCATGTGAAATAACGGAAATAAAGAATGGGGACAGTTTCTAGCCACCAAGTGAAAAATAATAATTTTTGGTTTTGTTTTTTTTTTTAATTTCTCTTTCCCATTTCTGAAGATTGATACAGGAGAGAAAAGTATATTACTTGGCAAAGTCAAATGATGAGATGTGTAGCAGTTATACATATGTTTGCAGCTCTGAAATCTCATTGGTTTGGACTCACGTGAAGCTGATCAAACAATTACTTGAAAATACAATTTATTATTAGCCTTTCCTTTTGGAACCAGATTGTTTCAGTCACCCTAGCTGATATTATTTGATAGGTTTGCTTTGCCACTTGTGATCAGTCAGTGAAACTTTTCCTAAAGGAAAGAATCTTGAGGCTACCCTCCAAATTTGTTGAATTTCAAAGACATTATCTCAGTTTAAAAAAGAATTTACACTTCTACTTCATCTAAGATATTTCTGATAATTTTTTTCTCATTCCCCATTAAAGTGTGAAGCTCGTTCCTTAAATGGGATACATAATTTCTGTGTTGAATATATCTCATCATTTGCTTAAGACTTCCCAGTGTTTTTATTTGTCTATTTTGAGTGTTGAATTCCTCAGTTACATTTAGTTTAGCACAGGATTTATTTGAGCTGTTAATTGCAGCAGTCTCCAAAGATTTTATATCCACGTGATGATATACACTGCTCACTCATGTTTATTATTTCTGGAAAACCTAAACTTGGCAAATGGGTTTTCTGTGGTTTCAGGAAGATTAGTACAATAAAACCCACCTTGGTCTTACAGGGTGCTTTCAGGGTGGAGCTCAGAGAGGAAGTGGTGAAGAAGACCGACTCTCAGTGATGTGCTGCAGTAGCCCATCCTACTGTAAATAGAGCTGCGCTGCATAGCCTTATGACTTCTCTGGTGAAGCTGACATATTTACGTTTTTGGCTAAAAAGAAAGATTTTTACCACTGAAATGGAGGCTTCCTTTCCCGCATCATGGCTGAAAAGAAAGCCATGCTGGTTAAAACCAAAACAACACAATGAAACAAAACAGCATGCAGCTGCCTCCTCAGGAATATCCCTGCAAGGCAGACAAATGGATACATTTATTTTCCCAGATTTATTTGCTAATGTAAAGATCCCAGTGCATGCATTAGCACTTCAAATTATTATATAGTTCTAGGGCAATCTTGTGAGAAATTTAATTTCATTTAAAAACCCAGTAATTTGACACAGCACCAAAGAAACCATTCTTCAGATATATATGCCTAATAACTAAGCATCACCTTGCTAGATGAGTAAACAGGGCACAGTAAACAAAAAATAGATTGAGTTCCTTTGAAGTGTACACCTCTGTTGACCAAATAAAACAGGTAGCATTTCCATACTTTCAGATGCTTTAGAAGTAGAAAATTAAATAAGTAATTGCATGCTGTTTAGCAGGAGAAAGTATGAAATTTATGAATTTAAAAAGAGGAAACAAGACATTTATTCCCTGTTTTAAAGATCTAACCTGCATGTCCATCTACACCAAGTTAATTAGTGTGAGGTGTTGGATCTATTGTGGAGTCAGAGGCAGCAACTCTCTTGCTCAGCAGAGCACAGGCCAGAGCACAACACCCTTCCCACCTCCCTGTAGCCACTCTGGGCTTCCAGTTGCACCCCTTCGGTCCTTACTACGTGTGGCAATGGCCCCAGCCCACCTTTGCTGCCTTGAATTTTGGTAAGGTGCAGTTTGTAAGACATTGCATGTACAGGTCGGTGATTTGGACAGCTGCACAAAGCCACTCTACAGCATAGGTGTCGTGGTTTGACCCTGGCTGGATGCCAGAGATTCACCCACAACCTCTCCCGGAGGAAAAAAAATGGGAAAAAAGTTTATCACAGGCAAAACAAGGCAAGCTACAAGTGAGGAATATAAAGGATTTATTTATTAACTAACAAGATCAGAGCTTAATGTGAGAAGCATAATTTTAAAGCCAACCCTTTCCCCCCACCCCTCTTCTCTTACAACCGATCTCATATTTGCTTTTTTCCTCCAGGAGAAAAAGGGGGAACAGGGGTAGGGGTAAAACCAGGCAAGTTGGTATTTCTGACCAGTTTTAGGGTAGGAAGCCATCTCTCTGTCTTTTCATNGGAGGCCCAGGCAGAAGCTGTTAACCCCCTCGCTGCCAGAGGAAAAAAAAAACAAACCAAGACAGTAGGCAGGAGGGACATGGCTTCTCTGTAAGAGGGAAAGTGAGAGGGATCAGGCTTTCTCTCTCCAAGCATTAGAGCTCACTGAATGCCCATGCCACAGCCTTGGCTTGTGTTCATAATCTCCGGCCTTAAGCACAGAATCATTATAATGTAGCTAAAACCAAAGAATCACAGAATCACAGAATCACAGAATCACAGAATATTATGAGTTGGAAGGGACCCACAAGGATCATCTAGTCCAACTCACTATCTAACACCCATACAGAGACCGAGAGCACATCCCAGAGTGGTAACACCAGCCTAGATCCCTCACAGTCTAGCAGGCCACTCCGAACCGGAAGGGGCCCAGGATCATCCAGCCCTACACCCCCCAGCTAGACCATGTCACTAAGCTCCTCGTCCAGTCTTCTCTTAAACTCCTCCAGGGACGGCAACTCCACCACCTCCCTGGGCAGCCCATTCCAATATGCAATCACTCTCTCTGTGAAAAACCACTTCCTAACATTAAGATTAAACCTCCCCTGGCATAGCTTGAGGCTGTGCCCTCTCGTTCTGGTGTCGTCAGCCTGGACAGAAGCCTCTCCAGAAAATGTTAGAGAGGCTTAGAAATTTGCATATTAAACCACATCAGATTTCTAGGCATATCACAGTGTCACAGTATCACAGTATAGATAAGGCTGGAAAGGACCTTGAAGATCATCTAGTCCAACCTATAATCCAACTAACCTATCAGCTACATCTAGATCCTATCACTCAGCACCTCGTCCAACCTCCCCTTGAACACGTCCAGGGTTGGCGACTCAACCACCTCTGCGGGCAACCCTTTTTAATGCACCATCCTTAAACAATGATATACTGATGAATAAGATGGTTTTGTCACTGCTGTGTGAGTGGGAAGCTGAGACCACCAGTGAGATTTTGACAGCCCATATTCCCCATACTGGGATGGCAGAGCACTTTGGGCAATGACTCTACATAGGTTCTAGTGCATTAGCTTTGACAATCTGTATGGGTAAATAAATCCTACCCTGGAATATCTTTAGCTCTGCATTGTTTGCTGTGCATATGTGAGACACTGCCTATGCTATAACATTTTTTTCATGTTGCTGTACAGCCTGTGACACTGCTGTCTCTGAGATGTTACAAGGTACAACCTAAACTTCTGCCTTCTGTCCTCAATGCAAAGCTATCTGCATTACAGTGAGGATTTAAGAATGCAGATAAACAGAGGCTCAGTTTTCTCTGACATGGGAACAAACAATTTCACCATAAAATACATAGTTCAGAAAAGAATCAAGTTCTTTTATAGCTTCATTTAATAATTTGACTGTTTATGTTGTGTATTTGTGAAATTGTACAGGGATCTAATAACTTCTGTCAAAATGGTTAAACCTTTCAACTTACACCAGGAGTGTCAGATCTCTGTGCAAGTCTGTTTCGACAAATCTACCATACAATTTCTGTGCTTCATTCCAAAGCTTTGCAGAATGTCTTACTCTGCCTAGATTAATAACGTGTAAACAATGTTTAAATAGATAGGCAAAAAAAGCAAGGCAGTGACTGAAAACCCAGCTCCAGCAGAAGGGTGAGGGAGCACAGAAGTATAGCCAGCTGTTTCCACGAAACGCAGGAAGAAGGCAGAATGCCACTTAACAATTTTTAATTCTTCTGGAAGAAACAGTTGGAGATCATATGCTCTGTAGCAGTTAGAATACCAAAATAAGTAGTTCTTTTGCCAGCAGCAGTAGGAAAACACGTCCCTTCTGTACTTTGTACCATATTTCCTAAAATCACATAATGATATCACACCCGTGCTCAACCTGTGAGATTTGAACACTATATTGAGCTAAAATTTGATGATACTGCTGCCCCACGTGACACAATTTGCTTTTATCATTTGAAAAGAGAGAAAAGGGGGAAAAAAGCAAGCTCATCTCATTTCATACATCTGAAATCCTTTGGAGAGTACAGTTCTTCAGAAATGCTCTTATGAGTCCTGAGGGTTAGTCATGTCTGACAAGGATAGGTAAGCCAAATACGGTGTTTTCATCAGTAAAAGGGAAATACTCTAGCTTGGGCTCTTGAAAGTACCCAAGAATTCCCCCAGCAAATGATTGAGCTGGAGAGCCACAGACATCCTCAGTGTGTGCCATGAGAGCAGGAAAGCTGTGAACTTCATCACAACTTCCTTTGTTATGTGTTAGTCACATAGGAAAAATCACACTGCAGTAAGGAAGTGGTATTTCTCAGTTGCCCTTAATAATCTCTCACCTGCAACTTGAACCAAAAACCTAGCTCTGGAGAAGTCTTCCTTATATTTTTTTTTGGATAATCAGAAGGAAAGTGAGCTGAGGATAAAGACAAAATTAATATCTTGATTTTCAGGAACCACGTGGAAAATCCAGATACATTTTCACCACTGCCTCCTGGGTCTGTGTTATTACAGTAAACAGTGGTTTGCTATATGGGTACTTCCCGAAATTCCCCTGTCTTTTCAAATGTACCTCATTCTGTTTCACTGAATACAGTAAACTGCAGTCTACCTAAAGGAAAAACAAGTAAAATCTGATTACAGAAATTGACAAATAAGGACATTTTTGGCAATTAATCATAGTTCTTTGACATATCTTTTTATTCATTCCGGGGCTGACTTCATTCTCTTACTCATGCCTTGATTGCTGCTAACAATTGCTGAAACCCATTTAGCACTTTAGATACTAAATAAGGCAGAGACTCAGTGTAAGCATAAGGTGGGCAAGCTGATTCAGTCTAGAAGTCTTCTAACATAAAGAACTTCCATAGTCTAAAAACTGGGCTCAGAAAATGTAGACATTTTCAAAGTTATCATACAGCAAAAAATCAGCAGGGTGGAGGGGGAGTTCTGGAAGGTTTACTGAGCTGTCTGCTAATGAGTACTGTTTCCCACCACCCCCACTGAAGGTTAGCAACACAAAGCGTTTTCTTTCAAAAGAAGTTTGCCATGAGGTAATGTTTTCTTTAAGACTCCAACCATTTGCTTCTTCTTGGCATTCCTCTTGAGATGTTATTTCAGGGTTAACAACAAAGAAAAACTTCTGATTTAAAACATCTGTGGAAATGGACATACACAAAGTCGTCAAACTCTGCATGATACAGATGGTTGATTTGTACCAAAAAAAAAAATAGTCATGAGAAGTCACTTATTTTAATGCTTTGAGCAACATTATGAATCGTCCTTGTTCACTGTTCAACAGATTGCTAAATTATGATACTAGTATCAAGAAGAGCCCTTCAGCAAATATGGCCCATTTGCTATTTACGGCAGTTTAACTGCAGTAGTTTAACTGCAAAGATGGATAAAAAGCAAGGTTTATTGTTTTGAAATCCATACATTGTTTTCTGTTGTTGTTAATACTCCAAATTAAAGAATTAAAAAACCCATATCTTCTTTAATACTGTAACTCCCCTAACTCTCACATCCCTCCCACCCCTGTTCCCACCTTTTCCTAATTTACATACTATAATCCTAGGCCAACTAACTCAAATGGCCACATTATGTGTTTGAATAAGTCTCTCTTTATTAAGCTGCTTTTGACAGACTGAAAAAAAAAAAAAAAGCAATATTGAGGAATGTCATCATAATAATGTAAATTGTATGCCTGCATTTCTTATTAATAAGGTTGGGCTCTCTGAGGGACTAAGTTACATTGTTTTATGGGACTAAATTATTAGACCTGGAACTGAGAAGGACCTTGTCCTATTGTTGAAGAGGCTGCTGGGGAGCATGGAACTGCAGGGAGCATTGGCGAGTCATGGTGAGATCTTATTTCTCCATAGAGAACTAATATCCCAGCTGCTCCAAATGCACCTGAATGGGTACTAGAGAGATGAGGAAGCTAACTTGTGGCAGATGGGACCAGACCAAATGGTCAGTGAAATGAACTCATTTAACTAATGCACTAACTATATCTAAACTGTTCTCCATCAATAATTTAGGTTCTTATGTCACAGTTTGCAAAAAAATTATCTTTGATTAGTTATGTTATCAATACAATATGCACATTACAATAGCGTCACATTTTCTATCCATCAAAGTCAGAATAAGTCAATCCGAGTGCATCAATAATTTATATTGGGTGTACTAGTCAATTTTCTGCCTGCAATAACATTGCCTGCTGGCAATTACCAAATGCAACTGGTGCTTTTACCTCTATATTTTAAATTAGGTCATATTCATTTTCCAAAATACGTACATGCAATACTGGATTATTTGGTGTTTGCTGTTGATTTTTAACGGTGGAAGTGGTTTTTTTATGCAAGGCTCAAAGTAAAATTAAGGAGAACATGATATTTCAGAAATAAAAGTAGGCTATTCATAGCTTACTGCATGTTGCTCCCATAAGAACTAGCAATGAACAAACCCTTCTGGTGCAGGTGTAAGCAGAAAACAATATCTTTAATTTAAATTCATTTACAGTATCACAGAAGAGAGTCTGAACCATTGGTTTGCAACCCTCGTGTTTAATTTCACAGAAAATAGCAGCCTACTGAAAACCCTCTTTGCATGACAGACACAGAGGAAAAAAATTAGTTATTACTTCTTCAGGGCTTCTAAATATCCTTTTTTGGGTGTGGGGGTTTATTTTGGGGGTGGGTTGTTAGCTCCCTCAACTGGAAAGGTCAAGTCAATCTGTAGCCTGTATTGTTAAGTGTAGAGCAAAGATATTTGTCATATTCCAGCTAGAACTAAAAGTACCACATCTGTGTCACTAGGATAATCTAAGACTTACTTGTTTAAAACATAAATTCATCAAGGTGAAAGAACTCATTCCTAAAGGCAAGATGCGTACGTTGACAACCTCAGGCTTTTTGTCTTCATGCCACTTTTACCTTAGTTTTGGACATTTCTGTAAGGCTTCTGCCTTTTTCCACTCAGACTTTGACTTTTGAAAACTAAGGACACTTTTTGTGGATTATGATGGGAAGATCCTTGTGTGGTTCCACATATTATGTACTAAAGTTGCACTTCAGTAAAATAAAAATCTACCAGAACCAAATTCTTTCTTCTGTTTTTTCCTTTTAGAGAAAAAGGCAAGGGACAGACTTTGGAGGCAAAAGACATGAAGTCCAGCAGAACATGCAATAGGCTGAAAAAGGAAGGAATCACTTAAATGAAACAAGTTGAATTTACTCTGGAACTAGTTCCTGGTCATTTCTATCTCAGGATACCTCTACAGCAGGTAGCTCAGTAGCCTAGTCCTTAGTGTCAGGTCTTAAAGAGCACAATGAACTGTCCCAAAACGCTGTCAAAGAAGGAATTTCCTGTAAGATCACATCCAAAAAGGCAAAGAGGAAGGCATTAATTCTACGGCCTAAACAGAGGTGGAGGTTTGCCATTGGCACACTGGACAGAATTGCACTGTGCAGACTGTGGGAAAGTGCAGACTGGCCAAAACAGGAAGCCAGGCCTGGTGAGGCAGATCTGCATAACCTATCTGGACAAGAAATTCCTGCCTGCAGACTGTAAGCACACGGGACAAAATTCCCACTATGGCAAGCTGTGGAAAAGGAAGCAAGTCCTAATACACATGCCAACCCAAGGTGTGGGAACAGCATCTACTCTCCTGAAAAGCTGGGGCTTGGACTGTATAAAAGTGGTACTCCAGAAACATGACTTTGAGACCCCCACTCCCAAGAAGACTGGGGTGAAGGACCAGTGGGATGCTGTTGGAATCCATGTGGTGGTGAGTTATATATATGCATATATATATTTACTTCATCTCACTCTCTATCTTTCCACTGCCTCTCTCCCTCTCTTTTATTTCTCTCTCTCTCTAATATTTACTGTTAAATAAAACCCATACTAGTATTTATTTTGGCATATTGTCTCATTTGCATGTTAATTTGGGCAGAAGCACCTTTTAATAATCAGATCCTAACACTTACTTATATAAATGTCATTGGCACAGTTGAGGAAATAATTTAAACTTCTATGGAATAAACATTTTTCAAATGTAATAGAAATGCTTTAGCAGCCTCAGACTATACCCCCATGATAAAGGATCTACATGTCACTACACAAGCTCTGAGCTGCCTTAGGATCCACCACAATTACTGCTGCCTTCTGCTGCTGGAGCAGCAGACATGCTTAAAGCGGGCTTAAGGTGCTTGGCCCCCATGGGTTCCCACCTGCTTCCCGAACACTTTTTTTCATGCCTTCAGCCCTATACTTGGTACTCTTGTTGTGCTCTTTTCACTCCAAATGGTCTTCATACTCGCAGCTACAAAACATGACAGAGTTCAGGATACCAGCTGACACTTGTATGTCATGGAGCTTCAGTAACTCAACTTAAGGAGCTTGTTCTTGCTCTCTCCTTTACTGCTGGGATGCACAGCTTCCCAGAAGTCATCTCCTTTGTCTTTCTTATGTCAGTTGTGACCTGAATTTCATAGAAGCCTCAGTAACCTGTTTTATGTGTAAAGAATTCCCCAACTTAGGAGGATTACATGAATAGCATATGCTATTACCATCATGTCCATCAAGAACAACATGTATTTCCCTGTAAAGGTAGACAAGTAATGTGCAGCAGAGATGTGCAACACAGGACCTCTCTGAGAGACTGAACCCCTTAGTCTCATGCTGTTTGCCCTGACTACTTCATTTTTCTTATACCAGAATCACCCTGTAAGCAAATTGGAGGCTTCAGGGCATGAACACCAAGAAAGGAAAATGAAATGTTACTCTCTATATCAGACTAGTATCATACACAACTTCCATTTTTGCAGGTAAACATACTGGTTAAAAATGTCTAAGCAGGTTTTAAAGCTTTATGGTAGTCAATTTTAATTTCCGTGGATTATTAAAGGGAAGATGAGAGAAAACTGAAATCACCTCGAGAATAAATGCTGAAGTTTAAGGATTTTTAAAATTCTCAATTATAACCAAGTTATTACAATTTGGAAGTAAAAAGTGAAAACTGAATCCAATACATGGTTCCATCCTCTTCTCGTCATTATCAAGAAAAGCCACTTAATTTACAGAGAAGTACCCACTCAGGTGCAAATTTTGTCTGAAAATCAGAGTATTCCTGTTGTTCTGTTCATCTCTATTGATCACCAGACAGCCTGAAAACAATTTTTCTAAAGCACACTTCAAGTATTTTGAACCCAGTGTAACAGTACCTGCCAAAGTAGTGACGCCTTCTTTGAAGCCCACTCTGAAACTTGCAGCAAATTACCTAGAGCAGAAGTTTGTGCCTCACCTATGTCCCTATAAAAGCAGATGGCTTCGTTGTTTGAAGTAGATGCCGGTTGTACTAATAATATCAGAATTAACTTAATTAATTTATGATTACAGAATCAAGAGTTTTCATAGCAAAAGTACATTAAGTCTTCAGTAGAAAATAGATATTTCTATTCTCTCTGCTCATCTGAAGAGCATACAATGCAGTTCTGGACCTTAGTCAACAAGTATCAAATGCTGTCATTTCATCAGGATTATACGTTTAAAGGACTGTGCATAGCTGGACAACCAGAAAGACAACTTTAATGAAAATGCATTCTTAAAATAACTCCTCTGCCTACAGATAGCATAAAAGATCATAGGGAGTATCAGAATATTTTAAAATACTTACTTATCTCAATTCATAAGCATACTACTTCTTCCTTCCACAAAGATATTTCCTCTTAACATCTGCTGATATGAACCACACTATAGAGGGGAGTTATCAACAGAAGGGAATTTTAATAAACACTATTTTTTGTTCCCTGTATTTTAATGACTGATATAATTACAATGAAGGTTAAGGGAATATTTGTTTTCCTCGCCCTCAGGGCTACTTTGAAACCGTTTGAATTGCGAACAGCATTTCAAACTATTGCAGCTATAGTGCTTGAGCATTCTCGTGTTCTACTAGGGAGAAAAAAACCAAAACCAGAAATGGTTGAACAGCAAGAGCATCACCCAAACTCTCAGGGTCCTTAGCAAAGGACTACATGGAAGTTAGCAGTCTGCACTCTGTTTCTACATTATCCTCTTCAGATACAGCTTTGTAAATCCCCCTTCAACAATACAGTAGATGGTAATACGTGTTCCAGAAATACTGTGATTCTTGGTAGCTCAGGTTTCTCAGGAATTTCATGGGGTCTAGTTAGAAACAAGTTCTGTGTCAATATTCATATTCACTTACATCAGTAAGTAAAATGGTAGTTCAGCTAACATCTTAAAGTAAACATCATCTTCCACTAATTCAGACAAACTGACACCAGAAAAAGTGAATATGTTTTTTTCTAAACTTCACCATGAACAGGTCAGAGACTGTATTACATATTCCTTCACATCAGCCGTCATCAAGATAGAGTCAACTGCTAACGTAAGCTTGATCCAGGCAAAGTGTGGATTCATAACTGTCTGTCAAATTAGTCAGAATACAGATTTCATTCTGTCTATATATTTTATGCAGCTCTCTGTCAGCTGGAGGAAGCTAGTTATATCTGATTTAGCAAGATGTATGCATAGACAGTACTTGATCTGTCATAAAACATACACAAAGACAACTCTTAAAAAAACCTTTAGATTTTGAGCTAAATGAATGAGTTCATACTAGGCCAGCACTTCTGAAGTTGTAGAGGACCTAGAGTTTGTTTTCAGTAAAGAACCAAATTCTTAGGCACTGCAAAAGTTGTGAAAATTGTTGATATCCATCCATATGGAATCTGACACTGGAAGAAGAATCATACCTAACTCTTGAAGAGTTGACCTCTAGATTCATAAATCTAGGTTTTTCTCTTTTCAGACTGAAATCTTCACCATGAAGATATGGAGAGCTTCATGTTTTTCTAAAAGTTTTGGAGGTAGAGCCATCCAGAGAGAGCTATCATTTGGCCCTGCCAAGTATTTATATCGAAGTTTATCCAGAAACTGCCTGTACATATGCAGGTTAATAACAATGTCTAAGTCCAAACCTTCCATGGACCCTTAGATGCTTTTGCATGCCAGATAGAATTACTGTGTGCAGAGAAGATCAGATATTTACAGAGTGGATGGTGCAAGTAAGATCGACTGGTAGTAGTTAGACAGTTAATCAATAAGATCATCAGGGAGGAAAACATCCCTGTAAACATAGGATAATTTTGAGAATCATCTGGCCAAGATGCAGATCAAATACTCTTCCAAGTACAATTGCCATAGGCTAAGGGCTAAGAAGGCCAATGTCATCCTGGCCTGTATCAGGAACAGTGTGGTCANTCTAGCTGGTGGGGTGTTGGACTAGATGGTCCTGGGCGTCCCTTCTGGCTCGGAGTGGCCTGTGAACCTGTGAGGGAACTAGGTTTACGTCCACAGCTCCAGAGTGTGGGTTCGATCCCTGTATGGGCACTTTAGTACAGTGGTAAGTGTCCCCACCTGGCGTGTGGGAGACCTGGGTTCGATTCCTGCCAGGGACACAGTGTTAAGAGTTGGACTCGATGATCCTTGTGGGTCCCTTCCAACTCGAAGTATTCTGTGATTCTGTGTGACATAGACAGGCAGAAGCACAAAACCACAGCACTAGGAACAAGTCAATTTATTGTAGTGATTTTAAAGGAGGTGACAGGCTCCCACATCCAGTAGGAGAGAAGAAAAGGATTTGTGAACGTGGATAGATCAAATTCCTTATAGAAATCTGGAGATGTTGAGGTGGGAATGCTGAGTTATGAATAGACTAGACAGAACATCAGGTGATGCCAAAAAGCATGTTGCTAATAATCTTCACATACTAGGAATTTTGAATGCTTTGATACTTGAACTGGAGATACTTGACTTCCTCACATCCACATTGAAGAATCAAACCCAGTTCCTTGCAAAAGTGATTGGTTGGCTCATAGGAAAAACTGAATATATAGTGTAAGTACATATCATTGTAGAACACTTTCTTCACCACACCAGCTTGATTCAATTTACCTGATACACTAAGGACACCAGCAAAAGCAGATACTAACAATCATTTTCTCAAAACAAAATTCAGTGCCCGGGTTTTGGTGGCTTACATTACTAGAATATTACATATGACAAGCAGAAAAACATCTCCAGCTTTTTCATGCATATCCAACCTTTGCTATCTGATAGATATCTGTAAGGTGAATTTAACCAAATTTTAAGAAAGAAACAGGCATGGAAATAATTCATTTTTATTTCTACTGAGATAGTGTTCAATATATTAATGCCAAGTGTCAATTGCTTTTATTTGTGTTTGATACAAAATTGTTGTTTATAAAAGTGCTTGGCATGAACACTGCTAATCTGAAGTCGCATCCTTTATGTGTAATAAACATTTATGTTTGAAGCTTGAGGGGAGGAGTAACATTTATTACTGAGAAATATAAAACAGCATGTACAAGTAGCTTCAGAAAGGTGCTCTGAGAGCTTGCTGAAATCAGAACCACCATTAGTAATAGTACAAATCTAGTGGGGGTTCTACTTTTTTTTGTTGCCCCCATCACGACCCATTTTTAATCCATTTTCTTTTCATATTTAAGTAATCAATGCCTTTTTTTAATCTTTCTAATCAGGTGTAAATTACTGGCATCAAAAACACAATAAGAAGTTGCTTTTTGATGTCAAGACTGAAGTGCCTACAATCTGAAGCAAGCAGAATTAACTCCAAATCAATATTAAGGAAATGGCAACTCCTATGAACCTTTCACCACAGCCAAACCTGCTGGAGCAGTGGCCTGCTGAGATTAGAGCCTGGGGCCACCTCACACCTCAACTTTGTCCACAGTTCCTGGATGAACCTGCTCTGACGTGCAGCACATAGCAGTGCTCACTTGAGGAAAGTGGATCCCAAATAATATGTAAATGGTGGTGATGTCAGGAGGAGTTCCAAAGAAACAGCATCCTCTTGCTCAGCTGCCAGCTGTATAAGCCTTGTGTGCCACGTGCTCAAGCTCTGGTGGCAAGAGGTCTTTCCCTTCCAGCAGACGGTTGTTGCTCGGGTCAAACCCTGTCATGGTGCCTGTGCTGCAAAGTCTCTTCAAATTTACAATGAATTAACCAAACCAGACATACATGTAAGAGAATTAAATGACTGAATTTAACTTTCTAGGTTTAGATTGCACTTGCCCTCCTGGCAGCAGATTTCACTGTCTTTCTACTCTGGGAACAACGGGAGCATTTTGCCTGAAAGGGTGTAATCTCCCTGAACATTTTGCAAAGAAAGCCCTCCAGAAACAGGAAAGTTTCTCCAGCTTCACCCCCATCCTACTGGTGATCACGCTTTCCTTGGTCCCACAAAACTCTGGCTAAAATGCCATAACAGGAACAGACCTGAACATAAATCATTCCTACCTCTTAGGGATTACCTTATATCAGTGAAGCCCCACTGAAACATTTGTGGTAGTACGTAGTAATTTGTAAGTGTTACTAAAAGCATGAGAAGACTGGAAATACCTTCCAACAAGATCACATCAGAAAGACCAACTGATTATTGCTATACACAGCACTTGTACAGTCTCTTGGATTTATTAATATATAATGCTAGCATTTGGATTTAGATTAGTATTTCTGCACTGTGATTCCATGGGACACTTTAAATTGTGTGAATGACAGATGTTGTTACAGTTCTAAGAGCTCCAAGCATGGCTGGGGCAAGGACAATTGCTACCCAACATCTTTAAAAATGGTTTTCAGCAATTTATCCAGCATCTGAAAATGGTTACAAATACAACTTTACCCCAGGTCAGTGGTAGTTTGACCCTTCTTAATAACAGTTTTAAACTTTTACCACATAGCTGTGATAAAAAACCATCATTTTGCAAGAACATGATGATCTACCCGGCTTATGTTCTGAAGGGTGTTTGGTAAACATAGCCTCCTACTTCAGATATTTTTCTTCTCCTCCTACAGGGTGACCTGAAAGGGAAATTCCAAAAGTTGCAGAAGAAAAGCAATTACTGCATTGCCATAGTGTAATTCTTTGACCACAAAAAATGAAGTCTGATTTTTAATAGTATTTTATTGTCTGGATTTTTTCAGATGGAAGGCTGTCGTCAGAATATTCCATTAATCTTGGTTATTGCTGGAGACAGTCTGCTAGCCAGGATTTCACCTGGTACAAACTTGCATCACTCTCCTAAGACTGATTCAGCTTCCCTGGTTTCTAGTGGCTGGAGTCTTTTCTCCATTATTTCATCCAGATTCTCCAAAGTGTTCTGCAGATCTTCTGCCTGTGCAGAGCTCTGTGGGTTTGTGACCACTGATGAGACGCAGCTGGCTGGGTATGCAGCTCATCCCTGGGGCTCTCCTCAGCCCTCTGGTTTCAGCTTGGCTTGGAAGCACTGCTTGGGTGGTGTCCACCTCAAAGGTTTTCTTTGCACTTTGCTGTAAAGCAGCTCAGTTTCTGCTATTATTTATGCTGTAGCATCTTCCCTCATATACCTCAGGCTACTGGCATGAAGAAGCATCACTTAAAAAGTAATTTAACAAATAAGTATACTTTCCCTAGGGTGCAAATAAGAGGAAAAGTTGTAGTAAATAGCTAATGTAAGCAAAAGGTGCCTTGGGGGAACCCTAAGAATCACTTCTTTGAAATCAGCAATAACTTCTGGTGCTATTGGTCCTGAGGCAGCAGCAGTCAACATTGTTTAAAAATGCTCCCTTATGGTGTACTCATTAATTAACTGCACTGTTTGTTGATTCTAGATTGATTCAGTTTGTTCTCAGGAGAGCCTTTTTGGAAACTCAGTAATGCCTTGATGCAGAATTTCATCTTCAGGCCCTAAATTCCCAGGATGCTGCTTTACTGGGACATATAGAAGATGAAGTAAAAAGGAGAATTTGTTAGAGAAAAATGATAATAAAAATATTTTAAATTCAGATGTAATTTTTGAAGATTTTCCCCACAGAGCTAAAAAATTACCTGCAGCAAAGTTTGACTGACAGGCAGGCTTTATCAAACAGAGAAAAAGACAAATGGTATGCAAAACAGAGAGGAAAGTATTTGCTCCTAATTACTAGAGAAAGCATTTTAATTAAGTCATTTGCCAATTAATGCCCCATTTTTAACATTCCATAAATATTTAAACATGTTTCATAAACTTTTCTTCAGAAGAAAACATTTGCAAATATATTGTTAAAGAGATTCTTAGGGGATCTCTTAATGTAATGCACTTTACAATTTCAATTCTATTTGCGTTTCTTTTGAATAAATATGCAAGCAGAGAAATATGTCATTTCATATCAGAAATGGCATCTTTATATGTCTGTATCAAACCTGTATCAAGAAGATATTTGAAAAATCTTTATATGAGGAGTCCATTTTGTTATATTAAAGAGAAACTGGGAAATTTTATTGAACTTGAACTTGAAACAGACCAATGAAATAAAAAAACAGATAAATGCAGATACCTTTCTTTTTCCATACTCCTTCAAATGGATCACTCAGAGCTATTTATAACCAGTCCCTTACTTAGAAATGTTTCTATTCAAGAAGAGCTAATTAAGAAAAAGTAAGTAGCAAGGAGAGAAACTGGAATTATTTCAGTAGTGCTGAGGTTGGATTCGGCCTGGACGTTAACATACACAGAGCTACACTCTTCATCCACAGAGACTTGCTCAAGCTACAAGCTTAAACCCTTTCTCCCCAAGTCTCCTTAGAGCAGAAACCTGTTCTGACACTCATGTGCACTGTGAGTGGAAATGAAGTTGCTCTATCTATCTATCTACCGCTCTATCTATCTCTAGAAGGCTCTATTTTTCTCTATTTGAAAACAAATACCTATTTCTCCTCATATTTTAAAGGCTTCCTGTTTTTATGGAGCAGCTGACTCTGTCTAAAACTTCACACAGGCACTTTATCTGTTTATTTATTGATTCATTCCTTCTCCTCAGAACTTTTCTCACTAGTCAAAAGTTTGTTTGCTTAAATGACCAGAACTTTCCTCACTAGTCAAAAGTTTGTTTGCTAAAATGACCACAACCTTCCTTATCTCAGAGCTTAACTTTAGATTTTAAAACCCATATCCTGCCCCACCCTCCCTTGCTGTCTTTACTCCTTTATGACTGGAACTAAGCTGTGCCTGTTGAAGCACGAGACAGACAGCCTGTGTTTAAAACATCAGGAGTCTGGATTGACAGGAGCACAGGTAGGGGACAGGATGAGATTGAGGGGAAGGGGAAGAAGATGCAGCTGGGAAGTCAACCTCTTGATTGACTCATCTCAAGGGCTTTCCCAGCCTTCTAGGAAGCATTGGGTCATTTCTTGCAGAGAGTGGGTCCCTGATGGCCTCCTGTCATCCAGAGATGCTACTCAATCTGTTTGCTCAACTCATTAAACAGCATCAAACTCTGAGTCCAGGGCAGGAGGGGGCCAGGTCTGGAAGGAAGCTCTGCAGGGTCATCTCTGTCTCGCTACGGTGTAAACAAGGATTTGCAGCTCCCCAGCCATGAGTGTCTAATGGACATTACAGACTGACAGCTGTTTCTTCAACAGTACTCATCTTAAAAGATGTTGTTCCTAAAGACTTGTGAATTTATAGCTATAATCAAATTAGAATAAAGTAGAGCTGGCTAGTTCCACTGCACTCAGGTTTTTCTCAGTTTGCACATTAGTCCCATGAAACAAACGTCTGGAAATTGTGTCTCTTTGGATGCCTCAGCCAAATTTACAGCTTAGCCTCTCTTCTTGCCCATATCTCTCTGTGTCTTCCGGATCTTCTCTTTGAGTTGGGGCAATTTATCCCTGCTATGAAGCAGCTCACACATGATAATGGAGAGAGTAAAGTTAGACCAGAATTAAGATAAGTTTGCAAAAGAGAGTAAAAAGTTATTAGTAAGTTCAGAGGGTAACTTTTGCAGCCAACACTCCCAAAGTCATGAGGGAGTCAGGTCAAATTTCCAACTAAAATTGTTTACTCAAAAAATGCCTTTAAAAAGAAACAAAACATAACTGCTTGTTCTAATTGTTCCTATTCCCAGAAAGGAAGATGTCAGAGGAAATTTTCCCTAGCATGGGTGTTCTTTGTAAATTAGTCACCACATAAAATCGAGTAAGCACATAACATTAAGTATTTTTTCTGCTTTCTCCACTGATTTTCAGAAAGAAGACAGAGGTGAGAAGCACCTGAGAAAGAAAGAAAAAAAAATCAAGGTTAAAGAAGCTAAAAACGGGAAACTATTAACAGGTAAATAGCATAAAAGGCAAAGAGTGTTTGAATGAAGGTTAGTACAAGAGAATCCTGAGGCTGACTTAGGCACCTCGGTCCTGCCATACTACAAATATTAAGCAATAGCTTATCTTTTCCTCTGCCTCGCAGTATACAACTCCCTATTTGCCAGTAGAGATCCTAAGACAGGGCTCCTGATCATAGCTAGAGTCCAAAGAAGGCACAAATCAAAATAAGAAGCACTTCCTTCCCCCCCACTATGATTCATAGTGGGGCGTCACTGACAAAGGGGTCAGCAGCTTCTGTCCAAATTGTTCTCAGAAAGGGACACTGTCTCCACAAAGATCCTGCAGCCATGTGGAGGAGGATGCCACTTTCTAGAGCAGAAAGACCTCCCTGACCAGGAACATTTTAACTGTTCTCTTTAAAGCACTAAGAGCTGCAGGACACCATTGACACTTTCTAACATCTCACTGTTCAACTTAGCCAGAAAACTGTGTCCACTCACAGTGAAAATATATTGTCACACTAAAGTGCAGGAACTCATGCTACCTGAAAACCTCAAAGCTGCACGATGGGTGTGATTCCTACAGCTCCCAAGTCTGTGGGAAGAATGTGGTAAGGCTGGGAAGACTGAGAAGAAGCAGCTGTGCTTGATCTCGAAAGCATGCCTCCCTTGGAGGACAATTAGAAATAGCAGAAATACAGTCGGGTCTCCTATATCGCAGACCCGTGGTCTTACTCGGGGTCCACGAAGCCCTACTTCCATGTTGAATGGTGGCCGCACTGCTGCTGCCGCCCGTGCCGCAGCCACCCATGCCACCACCGCCGCCCACGCCACCGCCGCCGTGCATGCGCAGTTGCAAAAAGAGGTCTCCTTCATCACTAAAAGATCATGCCGCTAAGATCTGAAGCCGCAATGGAGCGGGGGGGGGGGGGCACAAAGGGGAAGAGGGGCGACTGTACCTAATATTATAACATTTAGATTTTTCTTTTACCAATGTCACTTGAAACACCCAGCT
This sequence comes from Pitta sordida, assembly GCA_013390025.1. Taxonomy (NCBI): domain Eukaryota; kingdom Metazoa; phylum Chordata; class Aves; order Passeriformes; family Pittidae; genus Pitta; species Pitta sordida. The sequence goes on along the minus strand of WEKX01001808.1, from coordinate 82,746 downwards.
GCTTCCGGAGCGGGGACTGGCGCCTGTGCTTCATGCATCTGGGGCAATGTAGCTTTTCTTCCATTTGCTGATTTAAATTGCAGCTACAAGCAATGAGCAGTCCGTGTATCAAGCACAAATTTCCCACTAGGCAGACAAGCAGGTTTTAGTGTCAGGCAGTGCCTGTCCGAAGTTTTTCCTTCTCCTGCAAGAGCTGTATGAAAGAGACAAGTCCTTTGCTTAAGGACATGTTTTTCTGAGTCTGAATTTTTCGCATGGCCATAAACCAAGACTTCAGGTTTGGAGGACAGTTTTTACGTGGTCCTTTAAGCAGAATGAAGAAAAGTCACACACAACTATTTTACAAGGTCTTGATAAGATATGTAGGAAGAACATTTCCTTTCCATGACACACTGTACTCATGGACACTGGGTTTTTTAAACTTTGCTCTATCATTTGCTGAAATAAAAAAAAACTCCAAGGATTTAAGGAAAGGAAATGTTGTGTGTACTTGTTAGTGAAGCTAATCCAACAATAAATTTGATGGCTAAAGCACAGCATGGGGGCAAATCAGAGATCTTTGGCCCCCATACACATTTGTTACCTTTGTCTGCATTAAGGAAGACAACTATGAGAATCTGGAGTAACTCCAAACATTTGCCAGCTGGTTTTGAATGTTCTCAGCTGTGCGTACTGTTGGATAATCTTAGACTTGTTTTGTGCTGTTTGTTGCTGCCAGATAGTGTTACTGTTTAACAACAGTGTTAAAGGAGGCAAAAAGTAGGTCCAGCTTCTGAGCTAGAAATAATCCTACATAGCTCAGGCTCGAAGTTAATGCAGTATGAAAAGAGAAAAAAATCCTCCAGTGCATTCATTTGGCGGCTTTTCCTAATGCTTGTGGGAAAACAAACAATTTTCAAACCTTTCATTTTGGTTTTTTCCCCTTCCTTTATTAAGACCAGTACTTTTCTCTGATGTGAAAAATTCAAAAACTGGAAGTCCTTACAAAATTTATGCCAGATCAGTCTTCTCACCAGGAGAACTTTCTCAGTAACCTCAAAAACTCACACTCTCACAGAATGGTTGAAGTTGGAAGGGACTCCTGAACGTCATCTGGTTCAACAGCCCTTCCTTAATTTTGCAAACAAGGTTTGATGATTTTCCATGAAGACACACAGATTTTTTCTGATTTATTCCTAGATCCAAATGGAAACTTCATAGACAGTCAAATACTCCTGATTTCTGAACACTTACCCAGCAGTTCAACAATCCAGAATTATTCTATCTTAAAAATAAGATTCTCCGTCTTGACCTCTAAAGTCACAGTCAGCTTATTCCCAGCACAAGGTCCGAATAACAACACAAGTCATCTGATGGAAATTTTGCCAAGGTCTATGAAAACTGTGCCTAAGAATTTGTTTAGAAAAGACAATGTTTTTATTCAGTGAATAAATTCAAAACAGCTGAAACTCTTAGTTAAAAATACTATGGGCCTGTTCAATAATGTATACATACTTTGATATTTTTTCTACTTTTATTTTCAAAAACTCTCTCCCTCCATTGGTGGTTGTTGTTTTTGTTGTTTGGTTTTTTAAAAATTTCTCCTTCAAGTTCTTGTCACACTTTCAGCTATCCTTTCCCTTTGCCTTATAGAAGTGTGTCATTCTCTTATTTTAAATATGGAAAGTAATCAATAATTTGGCTATTATTAACCTGTTCACACCTCCTCAGTCAATCTGCTCAGTGGGAAATTTATGCCACCAAAATCTGTAGTTAGATGCAAATAATTAGCTTACATTTCTAGAAACGCTGTTTTTTCTCTGAGTCCAGAATTAAGTCTTGCAGGCTCAGTTCTTCCATACTTAAATCTTGTGAAGATTTCTGGACAGCTAGAGTCTACCAGAAAAAAAAAATTCAGCTCTCCCCAGAAAAGAACGATTTCATCCCAAATCTTAGCTGGTTTTGGAATGTTGGAATGCTTCTTTTTTTTTCCCTTGGAAATAAACAAACAACCAAAAGTTAAGTACATGCACACTTCAAAAGTGTTTTTGACTACAAACATGCAATAAACTTCCCTTCAAAAAAAGTTCCAATATGTGGTTCCCTGAAATATTCACAGCTTTTGAATCTACAGATGCTACTCCCACTGAACTGAGATCCTGTGAATGAGTTGGGTTTGGACTAGGCCTGCTATTTGGTGTAGGCAGGTAGATGCTCAGAGCCAACCTGGATTCAGCAAACCCCTGCCCAACCTGTGGCACTTAGGCAGTTTTTCAAATGTGCTGGCTTTGGCTGGGTGAGATTCAAAGGTTTGATTGCCTCTAGCCTGCCATTGCAGAGCCTCTCTTCCACAGGAAGACTACCTGTTGGCAGAGGCTGGACAAAATACACAGTATGATTCAAAGCACCTCCCCAGCTCAGAGGATCAGGACCTTGGTTATCAGGGCATATCTCCACACATCAGTTTACATGCAGCCTAAGCAGGGCTGGAACAACTCTCATGACCAAATATTTGAGATCACATGGAAGGAAGGGTCACGAAGGTGAACAAGGCTCTGGAGCATCTCTTTTATGAGGAAAGACTGAGAGAGCTGGCACTATTTAACCTAGAGAAAAGAAGCATGAGAGGGGATCTCATTTATGGATATATGTAAATGTCCCAAAGTTGTGCGACAGGAGAATGGTTTTTTCAGTGGTGTCCAGTCACAGGATAAGGAACAGTGGCCATAAACTAAAACATAAGAAGTTCCATCTCAACATGGGGAAGAACTTCTTTACACTGAGGATAGCAGAGCACTGGAACAGGCCACCCAGGAAGGTCTGGGACTTTCACTCTCTGGAGATGTTCAAATCCCATGTGAACACGTTCCTGTATAACCTACTCTAGATAACCCTGCCTTGGTAAAGGGTTGGACAAGGGGTATCCAGAGGTACCTTTCAACCATAACAATTCTGTGAGTCTATGAGATATTTTCAAAGGATCTAGAAGTGCTCTTACAACTGGCATGTCACTCTTCCCTCTAGGACATTTTCCTTGGAACAGCCAGGTACCACCATGAAGGAGCATAGTGTTTTGCAAGGAGATTCTCACAGGAGGACTTCAAAATGTAATTGTGTACTGTCCTCATCTACCAGGTGCAAGACTAAGAAATAATTAGTAGTCTTGTTCAAATAAAACAGAAAAATGGTTCAGTACCAAAAATGTTCAGAGCGTGAATAGATACAATGAAAGCTCCTGTGTGCATCTGGTGCTCTAGAGATATGCAGCTGGTGCAGGGGGTAGGACATGCAAGAAGCAGCTGCTCTCTGAGGTATGTTCCCCTCGGGACCAAGTGTATCTCTAGTCAGAAATATGTCAGACAGTTAGTGTTAGCTGAACTAGAAGTCCCACCCAGCTGAAACAGCCAGTTGGAATGGCCTGGCAATGCTGCCAGGGGAGTTACACTATGTAGAAATTGAGAAGACAAGGAGCATGCCTCTGTGCAAGTGCTGCCTTGTGCTTCAGATTCTCAGAGTGCAGCCCATCTAAACCACGAGGGGCAGCCAGGGGCCAGTCTGTCCCCTCCCTACACTCTCCTAATTGCCCTGCTGCTAGTCCCTGACACAATGGAGTTTCATGCCCAGCGACTCAGCCCACTGAGCACAACCCCCTTATTTGAAACGAAGTTCTCACCTGCTGAGAAAAAGCCCATGCATCCACAGGAAGACTGGAGTCCACACCAAAAATCCTGACCAATGCAGAGGCCTGAAGGGGAATTTAGGAACCTATCAACTGGAAGAAATGTGATGAACCTCAGATCCCCAGCATCAGCTTCTATTTTGCCCAGAAAAAAGTGAAAAGGGAAGTCACTTTCACTAGGTCACAGGTTATTCTGAGTTGGAAGGGACCCTCAGGATCATCTAGTCCAACTCCCAAGCAAACACCCACCCAGGGATCAGGTCCACAAGCGTGGAACCATGGGCACCACGCTCCATCAATCCAAGCCTCCCAACAACTAGAGCATGACACTGAGCTCCTCATTGAGTCTTCTCTTAAACACCTCCAGGGATGGAGATGCCACCACCTCCCTGGGCAGACAATTCCACTGAGAGATAACTCTCTCTGTGAAAAAACTCTTACTAACATCCAGTCTAAATGTCCCCTGGCTTAAGACCATGTCCTCTTGTTCTGCTGTCATTAGCCTGAGAGAAAAGATTCACACCTCCCTGGCTGCAACCTCCCCTCAGGTAGTTGTAAACAGCAATTAGGTCACCTCTAAGCCTCCTCTTCTCCAGGCTGAACAAACCCAGTTCCCGTAGCCGCTCCCCATAGGGCTTGTCCTCCAGTCCTTTCACCATCCCTGTCACCCTTCTCTGGACCCTCTCAAGCAGTTCAACATCCTTCTTAAACTGGGGAGCCCAGAACTGGACACAGTACTCAAGATGTGATCTGACCAGCGCCAAGTACAGGGGAAGAATAACTTCCCTAGTCTGACTCACCACACTGTTTCTAATACAGGCCAGGATGCCATTGGCCTTCTTAGCCACCTGGGCACACTGCTGGCTCATATTAAGTTTTCTGTCAATCATTACTCCTAAATCCCTCTCCATTTCACCACTCTCCAGTCACTCATCCCCCAGCCAATAGCGATTCATGGGGTTGTTATGTCCAAGGTGAAGAACCCG
>WEKX01001808.1:49021-76819 GCA_013390025.1 Pitta sordida | reverse complement strand
TGGGTGTCACATTAGCCAATTTCCAGTCTTGTGGTACATCACCAGTAAGCCAGGACTGTTGGTAAATTATGAAGAGTGGCTTGGTGAGTTCATCTCCTAGTTCTTTCATCACCCTCGGATGGATCCCATCTGGTCCCATGGACTTCTGAGGATCAATGCCACTCAGCAAGTCTTTGACTACATTAGCCAACTTCCAGTCATCGCACCTCTCCAGTAAGCCAAGACTGTTGATAAATGATCGAGAGAGGCTTAGTGAGCTCATCTGCCTGCTCTCTCACCACCCTGGGATGGATCCCATCATTTAGTAGCTAAGAGAGTCTTTGTGAGAAGCGAAAATGAAAATCCATGTCCATGCCTAGCTTTGCTGTCCTATGTAGTTTTAAATCACTAATTCACATAATTGCAATAAGACTCCCATGTCCCAGCTCTCATTAGAAGCAGCCTACAGAGGTCCCACACATAGCATGGAGTTACTTCCCACTCCTTTCTTGCTGACCTCTAATAGATATGACTATCTAGTGTTGTCCATTTCACAAAGACATAAAAGATTAAGAATATACAGTCCATATTTGCCTTGGCCCTCAGCATGTCTCCCAGGTCCTCCTTGTTTTTAAATTGTTTCCCCTGCATCCATAGATATATAGAAAAACATATGTCAAGATAAATCTTAACACATTTTTCTCCATTGACACATTACAAAGGTAACAGCTGCCACTAGATTTTGATTAACCTTTTTAGAAGATCTTTTACTAACCTATCCTCAGTCCAAAATTCCTACTGCTGAATGTAATCTGTTCCACATCCAGATGGCAAAAATAACAATGTTCTGGTGAAATGTGTCTTACATAATTTAAAAATCAAGAATTTTCAGGTTGGTTTTAGAATAAGTATATATATATATANAGTGGCTGAAAAAAAATCCAATCTACTTATATACCAGGTCAATTATTTAAGTTAAATATTATCATAGGTCTTTCTTTTTTAAGTATGCTCAACATGATTTGGGTTTGTTATTTTCACAAAATATCAGCTAAATATTTATAGCATTGTTATTTGTATTTAACATAGTCTTTCATCAGCATGAGAGGTTAATGGATTTACCTTTTATGTTAGAGGAAAGCAGGATGTGGGTTGTATTTTGGATACAATAAGTGGTATTATGCGCATGAAATACTAAAAACTTTTGTGCATCGTAAGTTATTTCGAGGAGAAAAAGAAAATCAATACAGTGCAGAAAATGACAAGAGTAAACATGGAAATTAACTCCTGGCACTTATTTTGTTCTGGGCTGTAATACTCCTATTAAGATTGCCCCTTTTTAATAGCTTTTGAAAGAATTTCTTGCATAATGGCATTTTAGTCATCATGTTAATGTCAACAAACAAGGCAGATTAATGCCTATAATCCTGAGCTGTCTCACACTCTGCTTATTAGAACTGTAGGCAGATCTTCATTAGGATGAATGACATCTGAATCTATAAGCTCATCACAACAGAGGCACCTTCTTGCTGTGGTGTCACCCTGCAGATGACAATGTCGGCCATTATGAATGACACTCCACAATTCGTTACTTCCTGCCTCAAATTGCAGTTAATCTTTCATCCAAACTGTACACATGTGCAGCTTTAAGTGGGCTATCACAGCAAGTACCCGGTAATGCTGCAAGCACATGGAGAATGACAGAAGGTAAATTGCTTGTCAGGAGGTCTGTATTTCAATTCACAGCATATTCCAAACACGTTGTGGTGAAAGCTCTCCACAACAGCTGCTTTCATTGCTAACTATTTTTGATGTAAATGTCAATAAAGCTCCAGGCCCTTTCATATTTTTGGCCAAGGCTGTCCATCTTTCCCTATGCAGGCTGGCAGGTTGAGCTCCATTTATCTACTCTTAGGAACATGTCCTATAATAATGATTGTCTCTGGAGACCGTTTAGAGTGATTGAAAGCAGTGATTGGGACAATAGGCTGCTGAATTTCATTGCTGGATTGGGTTGACAGGTGACTGCTTTTATATCCTCTGGACGAGAGATGAAAATAAAAACACAGTTATATCTAATCAACAGACAGGCATCTATTGATTGCAAATCTATACTTTCAGCTTACCCTTCTCATCAGAATGACTTAATCATGATTTATTACAGGACTCTCATACTTCTCCAGTGGTCAGAGGGTTTTCAGAAAAAAGGACAAGGTATGTGTTACCTCACTAAGGGTGAGAATTAGGGAAAGAACACGTCACAGGCCATATAGCTCTACCAGTTTCAGCACCAGTTGCTGTTTTTAGTAGCTGCAGTTAAGGTCTTTGTTTTGCTTTAATGAAAATCTCTGGACGTTATAGAAAGAAGGAATTTCATTTTTATTCAAAGATGCCATGAATGTTACACATTGTCAATGACTTTTAACACACTGATTGTCATACTGTCTTTTTTTTCTGTCTTGCATTTAAGCAAAAGTTCTACAAACTCATTAAACTTACTGTGTATATTTTTTTTACTCCTATGAAGTTGATAATTAGCATACCACTGGGTTTTCCAAAGGAGATGGGAAGACGATCAGGTAGAATTCTGAAAACAGTATGGCAAATGGTCTAAAATATTCACTCTGCACCAGCATCTGGCTGTTTGGCAGACCCCAAAGACAGTTGTGCTGGCACTTTTGAAATTCCCTGTGAGTCCATGTAGTTGCCCATGGTTACACAGCAGCTGGGATCAGGCTTCCCTGCTACCACATTCCTCCCACCTCCATTCACCTTTGCTTCTGTAAATCACATGCACTTCTGCCTCTCAGAGATGCCCATGTTGCATCCATTTCCCCTTCTTATTCGCAGGATAGGGAGAAGAGGATAAGTGAGAGTTTATTCTTGCCCATCTCCTTTTGTCTAAATCTGCATGGGTGTATTTTTGTTCACATTTTACAATGATATTTTTTACTGGAATCTCAATCTTTACAATACTGAGCAGCTTTCTGTAGCTTTAGGCAATGCTGACATAAGTTGTGAGAATAATATGATTAAAAGCAGCTAACTACCCAGCTGTTAGAGTCATATACCTGAAAAAAACATAATTCAAAAAACTCAATGCTGTGCTATCTGAGTTCAACCCTTCAATTAAAAAAGCCCCAAACAACTGAATGCTTTTTGACTTCTATAAGCCTTTGATAGCAACAGTTTTATTATGAAATTCTGAGGGTGTGTTGGGAAATCCACTTTAGTACAGTGGTAAGTGTCCCCACCTGGCGTGTGGGAGACCCAGGTTCGATTCCTGCCAGGGACACAGTGTTAAGAGTTGGACTCGATGATCCTTGTGGGTCTCTTCCAACTCAGAATATTCTGTGATTCTGTGATTCTGTTTTGGTAGTGGAGGGGAAATGGGTGGCTTCTATGAGAAGCTGCTAGAAGCTTGTCTCATAGTCAGTGGATCCAATGCCAGCCAACTCCAAGACAGACCAGCTGCTGGCCAAGGCCAAGCCAATCAGCAATTGTGGTAGTGCCTCTGGGATAATGTGTTTAAGGAGGGGAAAAAGAAAACCGTGGGGTATGAGCAGCTGGAGAGAGGACAGACAATATGTGAGAGAAACAACTCTGAGGACCCTCAGGTCAGTGAAGAAGGAGGGGGAGGAGGCGCTGCAGATGTTAGAGATGAGATTCCACTACAGTCTGTGATGAGGACAGTTGTGAGGCAGGCTCTCCTGCTGCAGCCCATGGAGGACCTCACGATGGAGCAAGTGGATGTGCTAGAAGCAGGTTGTGACCCTGTGGGAAGCCCATGCTGGACCAGACTGGACCAGACCTGTGGAGTCATGGAGAGATGAGCCCACCCTAGAGCAGGTTTGCTGGCAGAACTTGTGAGCCCACAGGGAACATACTGGAGCAATTGGTGAAGAGCCTGTGGGAAGGACTCACTTTGTAGAAGTTTGGAGAGGGCAGTCTCTCTTTGGAGTGACACCACACTGGAGCAGGAGCAGAGTGTGAGGAGGAAAGAGCAGAGACAGCAAGTGACAAGCTGACCACAGCACCCTTCCCCATCCCCATGTGCCGCTGAGGGGGAGGCGGTAAAGAAATTAGGAATGAAGTTAAGCCTGGGAAGAAGGGAGGGGTGGGGGTAATGAGTATAAAGATTCAGTTTTTATTTTTCATTACTCTACACTGATTTGAATGAAAAGAAATTAAATCAATTTCCCCAAGTTGAGTCTGTTTTGCCCAGGATGGTAATTACTGAGTGATCTCCTTGTCCTTACCTTGGCCCACAGGCATTCCATCTTATTTTGTCCTTCCTCTCCATCCAGCTGAGGAGTGGAATGATAGAGCAGTTTGGTAGGCATCAAGCCAAGGTCAACCCACCACAATGGTAAAAACATGTACTATGTGACGAATCTCTACAGAAAATTTTATTTCTCTGAGGAAATAAAACTTGCTCATTTGAATCAGGTTCACATTTTAGATTCCATGTAAATTTTCTTCAGAAAGAGATAAAGAAACAATTCTTTCCAATCTTGAATAACAATTTTTATACACTTTTGCTTGGTAAGGATATCAGTAGGTTTCCAAAGGAATCCTTTTTAGATTAAGGCCCTAAAAGAAGTTCGGAATGTTCAAAACCTGATTAATATAATAAAAAACGGGCTCCTTGTATCAGACCTGAGTGCCAGCTTACCAGTTTTAGCAAATTTCCACAAACTGGGGTAGGAGTACTTTATGTCTTGCAGACCATGTGAGGAGGCTGGAATGCCAAAGAGCATTACAGTTTTTTCTTTTTATTGAGCGTCCTGGTTTCACCTAGGACAGAGTTTACTTTCTTTTTAGTAGCTGGTACAATACTGTGTATTTGGATTAAGTATGAGAATATTTGTTAACAAAGAAAATAAAGCGTAAGTTTCAATAAATATATGCAGATAAGATATTACAAATGTCTTTAAATACGTTGGTTAAACTGACAGACTGTAACAATCAAAAGGAAGTTGCAAAGCAAATACGTAAATAGATTGTTCAAGAAGGAAGGATATATCAAACAAATAACAGGTTTTGTTTATATATCAGTGTTGGGTCTCTATGCTATAGGAGGTTAACAGTTGAGTTGGGAGAGTCTAGCAAGAGTAGCCCATTTCACACATCTGATAATGTAGCTGTCAGTTAGGCTCTATGCTTTTCTTCAGCCTTACTCCACAGAAAATTGTATGTGAATCCAGACCTCAAATGAGGTAGGCTTCCCACCTTCCCTTACAAAGGTGTTATTTCTTTCTAGGAAGAAAATGGGATGAAAGATTTGTTTTGTCATCAAGAAATGCTCTAAAAGCCAGGAAATCCATAATATTTAGATGTTAGGAAGTTTTCTGCATGCAGTAACATCCATCAAGACACAAAACCAGAAAGTTACTGAGTTTCACTATTTCACTACAGAGCCAAAAGCATTGCAGTAAAAATACAGAATCCTGCACTAATTTATTTAAAAAACCCCACAGATTATTTTACTCACAGAGAAAGAGAAATACATCAGCTTTCCGCCAACTGAGAGCAGATTGCCATAGAAGGACACTCAGAAAAAAAGGAAATGCAAGGAAATTAATATCACATTATTTAAACAGAGAACACGAAGTGATGTTGGTCATTTGTCAAAGTGTGATTGTTTGCTTAAGCAAGAGTTTTTAGAAAAATATTGTCCAACCGCTTGCAATAATTGTTCTTGGATTGTTTTTATGGGCAAGCTATCAAATTGTCTATCTCTTTGGAAACAATTTAAAATTGAAGAAGCTGTTTACTGGCTTGCTTTTTGTTTTATGCAACTTCCCAGAACGTGAATTATTGTCAGGTATATTTTGCAACCAATTTTCACCTTTGATTCTGTTTATCCAGAGAGATATATAAGATTTGACATATGGTGCCATGTACATTGAACAACTTAGGTTTGCTGAGATATTATGTAAATCTTTTGTAGATTTTCCCTTCTTCAGCACTGCTGTGACTTAGAAAAGCCCTCTCTTGAATTCTGTGCAAAATTCATTAAGACTTATTTTAAAATCACTATCCAAGGCTACCAGGACCAGATAATATGTGTGAGCTTTCATGGAGGTGTCCATGGGATGGAATATGTTCCCTAATGAAGGCGTGCATTCCCCTCATCTCCGGTAAAAAGAACTCATCTTTTGAAGATTTAGAAATATCAGTGTTAGTGAAAGTCTAATCAACTATCCTTCTCAGCAGAGAAGGTGTTTCTATTGTTAACACATTCTCCTTTAATAGTTACAGGTCTTAATAGTTTTTCAGAATGTAATTAAATTTTAACTTAATTTATCCCATGTAGGATTTGGCACCTCACTGAGGTAAGCTAGGCTAGTGGAAGGAGAGGGAGATGCAGTTCTAGGGTGTGAATCTCAATGTAGCAGCACAAAACCCAATCAACCTAAGTTGTAAGGCACCTAGTTCATTAACTTAGTCACTTCAATTGAACTGCTAAAGTTAAACAGGATGAATCACCCTCTGTAAGGTTAAAGTCAATGTAGATATAAACCCACTTTAAATATAAATGTAGATATAAATCACTCCCTGGCATACTGGGGTGTCACACACTAAGATCATGTGAGACATTATCACCCCTGAAGAGAGGGTGGTTTATGGATATTTCATACTCAGTGAAGCACTGTGTGAAGCAGCAACCTGGTTCACAGTGCCAGATCTAGAGTTTTCTACTAAAAACATTTCTCTGAGCAAGGCAAATATTCTTGGCCTTTCCAGGTATGGAAGTATTGGTTTAACATTTCTACTTCACCAGAGTCCACACTGAAAAATTTCAGTAAAAATATTCATTGTGTAAAAATGAACTCTGTCCTATTAAAATATTTAGTAAGCTAAAGACTGCTCTAGAAGACTAACTTGAAAATCTGATTATATTCTGTGTCACATCAGCTGTAGCTGTACTGTGGTAAAGAAAGAGTATGTGGCTTTTGGTGTGCATATTACAGTATTAGATGAATAATTAATCTAAACTCTTAAAAAGAGATGCAAGGCATAGCCTGGAAAATGTCACAGGCAGGAAAGAAAATTTTTGATATATGAGGATATGAAAAAGTATGTTAGGCAGAGTGTGTAATAAGGACCTCTTATTTACAGTAAAATGACTTTTTATTCTCTATAATTTTCCCATTTAATTCAAGATGAGGAGTTCCAATTAGCTCACATCAAAAAGCCAGAAGGAAAGTTTTTCTCCAGAAAGGTGTTTCACTATCCTGCAATTCCTGCAATTCAGTGCAATGTCAGACACGTGTTTCCTGAAATCTTGAATCAGCTTACCGAAAACACACTCACCACAGTCTCACAACAGATCATTGAGGGAGTAAATTTATGTGATAGTGACTGGCTGTTACACAATTAAATGTGATGGTATGAGGTATCAGAGTAACACGGAAAATTTGTCCATTACTGTATGTTATGTAAGGTATGATTCATCCCCGAAAATATCTGAGAGAAGAGGTGCAACTCAATCATCTTCATGCCAACTGCACCTCTGACATGATTATTGCTCCTTTGAAAGCAGCTGACTTCTTTTCTAGCGGCATCATTAATTTGTGCTATTATAAGGCCAGTATGAAATTTATGAAGACGAGTTGGCATATAAATACACGTCCAGAAGGAATGTGAAAAGGAAATACATTGAAATATGCATGTTTCAGGCATCTATTTCATTGAGTAGGACATGTCTGGAAAAGAACATTTGAGAAAGTGTTCCAAATGGTGATTGTTGGGGCAATGGTGGTTTTTGGATTCTTTTTTTCCTTTTTTTTCAATATTTTGTTGGTTGCTGTTGTTGGCATGATGTTAAGGAAGAAAATGAAGAAATGTGAAAGGAGAGGCACAAAACTGACAGCACATCTTTTCCAACATTGGTCTGTATATTTGCTGTTCCAATATCCTATAATACATTGTTACAATGGGAATTTTATTTGGTTCATCCATTCACACACTTGGAGTAGGTGAATTTGAGTAGTCTTTATTGGAATGGAACATTGTAAACAACCAACATAAAGTCTGTTTTCATGACCAGGCAATGATTTGACCTTGTAAAGTCAGTAGCTGGACTACAATTTTTTTTACTTCATCATAGATCTGTGCTGGAAATATGCTGGGAAACCAAACAACTATTTCACTAGTTTGAGTGCAATATCCTAATGAAGTTTTTCTGCTCTGTTGGTTAGAGCTTTTTTTCAGATTATCCAATCAGAGACTGGAAATAAAAGAAACATTATCAGTTAGACAGCTTTAAGTTGCTAATGCTTTTTATTAATGTTTTATAAATGTGTTGGAGAATCCCATGATCCACTTACACAAAACATATGAGAGAGAGATAGTCACCCTGCGTAAAACATCAGGAAAAATGTAAACCCCCAGAGAAACTCCGATTGGGTTCTGAAGTTCACAATGTCTCAGGTGGACCCTTTGTACGAGGCTGAATTGTAGTCTAACGAAATGAAGCTCTACTGCATGAATATGTACCACAATAATTGACATTATCTATTTATCACTGCTTGCAAGAGCTTTTGCTTCCAGAGATGTACTGAACTCTGATTAGAATCAGTGACAGAAATAGGGGAGAACTGGAGTAAATAATGTTTCAGGCACACTTTTTTTAAGGACAAAAGAAAGGGTAAGAAACATTTTCACACTCTTTTTGCATCCTGCTGGGGTATTGGTCAACCTTTTGCATCTTGAATACTATCAGCATCACCAATAAATCATTTCAGCAATTTTAGACTAACAAAGCTTGTGACATGGGTCAGAAAAACCAGGCAACAGATGCTGCAGATAACTTAGAATGTGTTCCCCACAAAAGAGTCAAAAAGTTTAAAAGCCTCAAAGGAGAACTGTGGGGAGACAGCTACCTCCTGGCTCAGTGTATGGGTGTGGATGAATCTAGAGAACAAACAGCAGGAAGCTGGCTCCTAATTTTCCCAGTGTATAGGCTTGTGTTTATTAGCAATTCCTCCTCACTCTTGTGCAGGCACCAAGTCTGTGCTCTTTAGCTGGTTGCCAGTAGGAAGGTAGATCGGGATGTGGAGGAAAGGGTTGAGGAGGGGAGTGTGGGAGTCCTCGTTCTGGAAGGGTTGTGTGGGACTGTCAGAAGTGAGCAGGCAGTGCTGCAGACAATTGTAAGCAGGGGAGAGAGTACATACTTCTCTCGTGGCTCCCTTTGATGCCTGGATCATATAGTCTCTTGGACCAGCAAACTCTAACACCTCTTCTGAAATCAGCTCCAACTGGTGATGAGCTACATCTGGCCTGTGAAATGAAAATAGCAAAACCTTTGATTGAGTCCAAGTTAAGTGGATCTTCATCATCTGCTCAGTCAACTTTTGCCAAGATGAATGATACTGTGACAATATTCTAATAATTTCTGAGGTGGATTCCCTCCTTTTTTCATCCATCTGCAAAGAACAAACTGCAAACACTTGGAAAATTTACTGCTCTCTAAGGGAGAAATTTTGCTTATCTTTTTCAACATACCCGTGGCATTTCACTGAGTGAAATGGAGCGCTACGTGGAAGTCTGGTTCAACATAAAAACACAGACCTCAGTGTTGAAAGGGGGATCAGACTTAAAAATGTCACAGCGCCTGTTTTTACATCGTTTATGTCAGTGTTTTTCCTATAAGTAGTTGTTATATTTGACTGGACTTACATATCTTCTTTTCAAAGAGCTTTGTCTGTGGATAAACTAGCCTAACAGAAAGAATAGTCTCCATTTTCTACCTCTATCGCAATTCAAATAAAACTGTATCTTTACTAATACGTTCACAACTGAAGTTATCAAACAAACAGAAAGTTTGGCACTTAGGGTGCAGCTGTACCATGACCATTTGTGCTGTTCTGAAAACTTGCTGGGAAGAACTGGATTTCTGTACTTACCATACAGTGCATTGACTCTCCAGGTGCTGAAGGTAACTGTTAAATGGCTCCAATATAGTTTTCCATGTATCAGGATTTCAGTACATTAGCAGATATTCAGCAGCCATGCAAAGCAGACATTTGTGGTTTGCTTGCAACAGTGCCTGTGTGTGGCAGGCACAGAGCACATCAGGACTCTGCTTTGCAGAATCACACAGAATCGCAGAATATTCCGAGTTGGAAGGGACCCACAAGGATCATTGAGTCCAACTCTTAAATGACACCACTGCCTCCCTGGTGGGGAATCAAACCGCCGGCCTCCTGCATGAGAGGCGGGGACTCTCACCACTGTGATGAAGTTCCCTCCTGTCCTTTCAGTTTCATGTAGATCCTGCCATTTTTCCAGATGAGGTAGCCAGATATCTGTATAGTGATAGAAAAACTCCGCCACCTCCTAGACATGAGAGAGTGGAACCACCTTAAACCCAAACTTGTCTTCCCTCTCAGCTGATTGGACTCTTCACATGCCCCAGCTCTGCAGAGCATGATGAGGCGATTTGCTTCACAACACATATTGTAACTAAGTCAGGACAAGATTAAAGCCATGACAGGTCAAGCAAAGCAATATAGCTGGGTTTTTGCCAAGGAACCATGGTAAAACCTAGCTTATCTCAGCACTTTACTGAAAATTAAGAGGTTTTATCCTGTAAAACAGCAACCAAGCTGGAATTTCTCTTTCTTACTTTCCCTCACAGTCTGATATCTGCCCTGGCTGGTTAAACACCAGCAGATCTTTCGTGACACAGGAGAGCAGAATAATGCTGTAGCCTACCACATATTTCAGTAATGGATGTTTCTTTTCCCTGCATCAAAGAATATCATGTTGAGCCTTGTTTTCCTTCAGCTCCTGTAACAGATGAGAGGAGTTTTCTGATTTTCTAAGTAGCACATTTGTCACTATCTTTGCCCCATGTCCAGCCTCCCACTGGCTTTAATTCTTCTGTTACCTCTCTTTTTATTTCGGTCTTCCCATTTCTTTCCACTTTCTCCTTGTGTTCGCTCTTTCTTAAATTCTTACTGGATTTCCTTCACCTTCTCCAGACCCACTGCTGGCCCTGTCCCTTTGAGGTCATTCCCAAGACACTGCTGGCTGTCCCTCTCCTATGGGGACTACAGCCATGGGCTTTATTTACTTTCTCCTGCCCCAAAGGTGAATTGCATCCAGCTTCCAAACCTGTGTTTTTCTCTTCTAAAGATGCCTTGCGGCAGCCATATATCAGCATTTCTCCTTGACCATGGTGATTTTTAATGCCATGAGCTGAGATGCCACCTCACTAGAGGATGTAGAATTATTTATCATTCTTAGATTTGACCTAAAGTGCTTTTAGGATTTTGGGGATCCATTGCTAGGTTTGAAGATGTAGATAAATGCTTTGAAGAAAGGAATGATAGTTTTGGGCAAATCAGGATTTTGTTAAATTATAATCTGCTATAATGCAGTCTCCAGCACTGGCCACAGAGGATTATCTTTCCTTTTCTTTTCTTGAATCTGGCCTTCAACAGTTGGACATGAAGGTATGGTTAAATAGATAGTTATGCATTACATTTTGTTATGGAGATGGAAAATAGAGAGAAAATTTTATCACTGGGATTATTCGAAGCCAGATTTTAGAGGGAAAGACTAGTAATTAGTGTCAGTTTAATCACTAGTGGGAGATAGTTCACATTACCAAATAATTTGATGTTTCAGCACAAATGACAAACTGTGTTCAGAGAGGTCCAAGACTATGTCAGCATGGCTGGAGACTAAATCACCTTTCCTCTTTGTAGTAGATTGAGTTGTCCTTCCAAATCGGGGTTAAGGTCATAGGCAGGGCAGTTTGGGAATGAGAGCATCTGTCTGAAATATACCTGGTCTGTGGATGTATTCAGAAATTCAGTTTCTGATGCTGCCAGTCCCTTGACCTTCACAAGCATCCATGCTTACAAAACCTACGAGAAGTAAAAAAAAACCCCAAAAAAGTCCCAAAACCAAAAGAAGGGCTTTGATATTTTTATTTGACTTCAGCTTCAAACTCCTCCAAATAGACCAACAAGAGCTGCTGGATAGCATACATTAGAGAGCCAAAAATAACCATGTGCCATGGAGAAAAAGTACATGCATTTTATCTTAATTCTAGCTTAGATGCTCTGTTCCTTTTCTTCGCATGCACAAGCCACTCTGCCTGCAAATTATTTCAGGTCCTCTCATGCTCCATTGACGACAGCTAGACATTTCAGATGTTTTCTAAGGTCCTTGAGCAATCATGCCTTGGAGTAGATACAGTGAAATCACCACACCAAATAGACAAATGCAGGAATCCTAAATACATGTTTGAGCATTTTTCCCCACAGGTTGACACTGGGAGGGATGCTTTGCATATGCTGATGAAGTGCCGGCTTCCAAGTGCCTGGGGAACCAGTGTCCCTCTCAGCCGAGCGGCGGCGGCCGGTCCTGGGGGATGGCAGGGCTCTGGAGGGCCATGCTTGCGGGGGCTACCTGCTTTAGCTCCATGCAGCAACACTGAGAGCCATATGTGGAACTGCAGGAAAACAGATGCTGTTTTTCCATTTGTGAAATCAAGTTGTTGGAAAGTAGTCAGCTTTCCAATGTACAAGAGAGAGATCATCTGATCAACCTGCAGAGACAGCCTGAGCTCTTTTTTTTAAAGAAATATTTGCCAGTATTTCCAAATTGTTGGTGACTAGAATGGTGTAAGAAATAATGGTATGGAAATAATCAGCAGATAAATGGCTTTGATAATAGGCAGGTTTTTGTTGAACTGTGATTTTCATAAACAAAGGGGCTGCGTGACCTGGATTTTTACTGCCAGATCTGCTTCTAGGCGTACATCTCTAGATGTACTGTAGGGTTAATGTAACGTCTTCATTTATTATATAACAGACATAATCACCCAGTTAGATTTCTTATTACCATTAAAACAGTAACATCATTCCCCTAGAATACAATGAAGAGTGTTGTGTTCTCAGAGAAGCATGAAACATGTTTGTGTTAAACCCAAAATAAATAATTTTTATTGCTTATAATTAATGAAAAATGTGTGCTATAATAGCAAAATACTTAATTCTTAAAAAAATGTTTGTAAGGTGAAGTGATTTTCTAAATCTCGGTGATATACTGAAATACCCTGTGTAATTTGTTATCATTTAAATATGTAATTTGTCTTATCAAAAATGAAAACATTTGAAGTATCAGCTGGCACCAGTGGCTCCAGACTGATAAAAGGCATTTTTTCTATTACTCTGACTAACATTTGAGTTTAAGATACTGGAAACAAAACAAAACAAAAAAGACTGACTGGAAAATAGCAAACAAAGACTAGTGTTCTTTTACCAGAATTATGCTCTTTAAGACTGTGCCAAGATCCCTAGGATATTTTGTTAGCATGTTAAGATCCTTCATATTTCTCTGCAAGGTATCTATTTTCCACTATTTCAGAGCCATGGGAACCTGTCCTAACTTTAGTATCAAATCTACTTCTTTCCAGCAATATACCTTTTCTGTTGATTTCATACAGAATTTAGGATTTTAGTTGCTCAGAATTACATGTTGGAAGTCTAAAATAGATGAAATAGGAGGTATGTAATCAGAAGTTAGACTTATTTTAATTTGTGTCGGGAGGCAAAAAGCATAATAAAGCTAACTCCAAAACATTTAGCTGCATGCAGACTTTGGTCCATGTCTTTTGAATTTCTTTAATTAAATAAACTATGTCTCGTAGTTGTGATGCAATCCTTATTAAAGGTGAGGATGACAGCCACACTGGTGCAGACATCTGTGTTCAAGCATGAGCTCTTTTACAAATCATAAAAGGTGCTACAGTTCAGCTTGCTTTGCCGTGGCTCTTGACCAACAATATTACACAAATTGCATAACATAAGCAACCTTCTAGCACAATAACAATTTCTATAGGAAGGATAACTATCATCTTTGCAGACAAAGAGGTACCTCCTCTGGAACAAATCCGAGACCAGCAAGCATCAGGTGCAAATCTGCATTCAGAGAGCAAGGAATGTCTCACGGACTTTGCCTCCTCTAGCCAGCAATACATGCACTCTGAGGAGGTCTGTATGAAACTGTGAGTTTATGTGTTTCTATCTCTTGAATACACACAAGCAAACATTCCTAGAACTACACAAGAGGTAATGGCCTAAAACTGAACAAGGGTAGGTTTTGATTAGGTGTCAGGAAGGAATTCTTTACTGTGAGGATGGTGAGACACTGGAATAGGTTTCCCACAGAAGTTGTTGATGTCCCAACCCTGGACGTGTTCAAGGCCAGGTTGGATTGGGTACCTGGTGCAGCAGTAAGTGTCCCTGACCATGGCAAGAGGGTTGGAACCAGATGATCTTCGAGATCTCTTCCAACCCAAACAATTGTATGATTCTAACATACTGTGTGGAGATAGAGCGGTGGGACAGATAATACCAATTATGTCACCATTCTTGTTACTTGTAAAAAAAGAAAAAAATTTATATCTTCACCCTCTGGCTAAAGAGGAGGGAACAGACAAAGCATCTCAGAGATGTTTCTTCACATGCTCCTGGATGTTGGTCAAATGTTAAGATTAAGAGAATAGAAACCAGAGTAGCAAGAAGTCTGTACAGGCCTGTTGCACAGACTTCTTTGTCTTCACATTCCTACAGCTCCAAAAGAAAATCAGTCCCATTCTTGTGATTTTCAGTGGCTTTATCGAATCAAAAGTCGGACCAGGGAAGTTATCCTTCCCCTGTATTCGGTACTGGTCAGACCACATCTTGAGTTCTGGGCTCCCCAGTTTAAGAAGGATGTTGAGCTGCTTCAGAGGGTCCAGAGAAGGGTGACAAGGATGGTGAAAGGACTGGAGGACAAGCCCTATGGGGAGTGGCTACGGGAACTGGGGTTTGTTCAGCCTGGAGAAGAGCAGGGTCAGAGGTGACCTCACTGCTGTTTACAACTACCTGAGGGGACGTTGCAGCCAGGGAGGTGTGAATCTCTCAGGCTGAAGACAGCAGAAAAAGAGGACATAGCCTCAAACTATGCCAGGGGAGGTTTAGACTGGATGTTAGGAAGAGGTTTCTCACAGAGAGAGTGGTCTCTCATTGGAATGGTCNTCTTCACAGAGAGAGTTTTCCCTCAGTGTAATGGTCTTCCCAGGGAGGTGGTGGAGTCTCCATCCCTGGAGGTGTTTAAGAGAAGACTCAATGAGGAGCTCAGTGACATGGTCTAGATGTTGGGAGGTTTGGATAGATGGAGCATGGTGCCTGTGGTTCCACGCTTGTGGGCCTGATCCCTGGGTGGGCGTTTGCTTGGGAGTTGGACTAGATGATCCTGAGGGTCCCTTACAACTCAGAATAACCTGTGAACCTGTGAACCTGTAAAAGAACATGCAAACTGAATATTCTGAAATGTTTTCTTGTAAGTGACATGCTTTCAGCCAAACTTTCAGTTTTTCCACCTCAGCCAATTAAACATTTGATGAAATTGTGGTCATACTTGCCTTTAAAAAACAATTTCAGGCATAGGCTCAACACCTTGTTTCTCAAATGGAAGACAGTCCCACACAATATATAATAAATAAATATACTAGTCTGGACAAATAAAGTCTGATGCAGGGAAGTTTCTGAAACTCTGTTTAATTTAGTTCAACTCAGTATTTTTTCCTTTTTTATGGAATGATTGGTATTCTAGGCAATGTACATGAATAGCAAAACTTAAGACCTCAAAGACCTTTCAAACATCTGACTAGATTTTTCTTTCATTTGGAGTTGCTGCTTCTCTGTAAGTGGAGGCGTAAGTAGAAAAATATTTTAAAAAATTTGTTCTCTGAAATGTCATAACTATTTACATAGCAAAATGAACCGCATAAAGAAGAAACAAAAAATCAGGAGAGTGAGGTTTTGAAAGGCAATGTAGGTTTTACAAACTTTGGTAAGGTCTCCAGTCAGCTTCATTTCGTTTCAGTAGAAAAACAGTTTTTCTGCAGCTGTTTCACCAATCTTGAAAATTGTGTCCCTAAATTCCATAAGTCCCTAATTATTTTTTTATAGAAGCATCCAGACTTTACTTACATACTCAAACTCATGGACATGCTAAGTCCATGGAGGTTCACCCATCAAGGTTATTTTCATAGATATAAATTCACCTCAGTGAAATACAAAACCCTGGTCCAACACGGCTGCAAGTCTTGTCATTAATTTGGTTACACAGAAGTCATTGGAAATGCGAACCAGCCACTTGCAGTGTAAGGTCCATTTTTCCCTGGACTGTGATTTCAGGGCTCACTTTTAAAGGCCAACCCACCTGTCAGAGTGCAGGTCAGTGGTGAATCCACTTACCCTTCCTGTACTTCCAGCCATTAAGATACAGTCAGTCAGTACCAGTTTTACCTAACCCAATACCCAGCTCCATGTGGGACTGCCTGAACACACAAAACTATCTGGGGTCTGATATATGTCATACTTGAGACTGCATGAAACACCCACACCACTTTAAAAAGGGCCTCCCTTCCTCAATAATAATTCTTTATATGCTAAAATATCTATGGCAGTTTTGGAGGTATGGATAAAGCAGCTAATAGGAAAGATTCACAGGTATTAGAAACCTTTTCCCATAGAAGGTCTGCCTTTTTTTTTGTTCTCCTGAATGTATCTCAAAGTCCAAACCTTTCTTTATTTTTTTTTTCAGTTGTTGCTATTGTAGTCAATTAGTCCATCCAAAATATATATATAAAAAGAATTTAAACCTTCCCATGAGTTCATCACTATCTTTGTGTCAGAATGGGTAGGTAGAACTGCTAACCTCTCAGTCAGAACACTGCTCTGTGAGCCATCGATGCCAAGTCAGTCCTCATGACTATTCTGACTTATGGAAATATTCTTGACCTTGATTGCAACTTTTAGACTTTGAGATTTTGTTTCTTCTTGTTCTACATACATGGGGTTTTTCTTGGTTGGGTTTTTTTTCTGTTTTAACTTTATATCATGGTGGTTTATCTTTGGTTTTTGGGGTTTTTTTATCTAATAAGAAATAAAGGAAAAACAGTTTGAATCATGTGTCCTGTTGTGGGGACCAAGTTAAATAAAATCCTGATGTATATATACAGCTGATACTCCTCATCCTAATGAAGAACATTAATTCTAGAACATGTGTGGCTGTAGTCACATTGCTACAAATTACTGGACTCTTTCCTTTATCTGTTTCCAAGAAAGTCTCCCCCGGTTAGTTAGGAAAAAAGAAAAATATGATGCCTTAGTTCTAAGCAGCATAAATTACATGCATCAATCAGAGGAAGCTTAAATTAAAATACACATTTGGCAAACAAATATGAATATGTTGATCTCATCTGTGAATCAAAATGATTTAATGCCAGTACTGACCCCCCACTGATCAACATGAAGGTCACTGCAAACTGCTTGATTCTCATTGAGAAACGTTGTCGTGCCTGTTAAAGATGCAGTTTTATACATTCCCTAATGCTCAATCTAATCGGTAATTCCAATGTAGCAGAATTGATTTATTTTAGAAAGAAAATACAGAATTCATTTTTTTTTATTTATGTAATCCAAAACAGATAGCTAAATTAAAATGTTAAAAAAATACATGTGGTGTATGGGTCTGGGCTGAAGGCTTTCCAGTGTGTTTATGATATTTTCCAATCTAGAGGAATACTATTCATTAAATAGAATGCTACACCTTTCAGATACCAAGCAATCATAAATCAGTCTTCCCTTATCATCCTGTTCATGCTTTCTGGCTATGGGAATAACTAGTTGTTTAGCTCAATTATAAGGCGAAATGTTTCTCTGAAGACCTCTGAGAGATCTCAAAAAAACAGATGAGTAGGGCAAGTGGTTTTACAGAAACCAGTTTGTCTTTTATAATGTTTTCGCCTGCAGTTAAAACATCTTTGAAGTAGGGCTACAGAAAGTCATCATGGGAAGCAGAAAGGCCACAAAATGGGAAAAAGACACACAAGTTCAGAAGCAGAAGAACTGAGTTTCAGTGCAGTCCTCAATGGGAGTGGAAGCAACAGAGAATAACACCAGAATTCACCCATGGAGACAAAGTTCTCAGTGCGTCTCAGGGGAAGAGGTTGGTCTAGGAAATATTGCTTCCTGCAACAGATCTAGTGGATAGAACTCATGATGTTTAGGTATATTCATGCATGTGTTGAAACGGGGTTTTCCCATAGGTATGAATGTTTTTACATTGTCATTTGTGAAAAATTGCATTTTCTGAGTAAACATTTCACACCTCTTTTACTGGGGACTTGCAGCAGTGGTGAAAGCCAGCTTCTCAGTTCTGCTAAAAAACAGAGTCTTTTTTTTGGTTACTGTGTGAAATATCCAAGACTAAAAATTTTTCTATCTTAGATGCTCCTTGCCAGTCTCCCTACTTAAGAATAATTTCCATCAGAGGATTTTTGCTGTTTATTTCCCTTTTCATCTCCATGTGGAGCTGACATATTCTCCATATGGATATCATTATGGATATTCAATAATCACCTCTTACCTTCTAAAGCTCACAATAGCCCATCTACAGTGTGAAGATCTTTTAAAGCAAACTCCAATTTAAATTATCTACTGGGAAAAATTAGGAAGAGACAGCTTAAAAATGCATTTTGGTAGGAAGAGATTGGATGTTCACTAAGAAGAAAAATAATTTCAAAATCATTTTTCACCTTGAACAAAGCTTAATTCAAGAATCTTTGGCATCTGGATGAGAAGAAAAAAGAATTCAGTCATCTTTTTGTTTAGTAAGATAGAACCATCAAAAGCACATGCTATTGTAACAATACAGTGCAAGCCGTGAATAAGATGTTTGACACAGTCTTAAACTGCGTCAGGGGAGATTTAGACTTGACATTAGGCGGAACTTTTTCACAGAGAGGGTGATCTCTCAGTGGAATGGGCTGCCCAAGGAGGTGGTGGAGTCACCGTCCCTAGAGGTGTTTAAGAAAAGGTTGGATGAGGTTCTTGGTGGCATGACCTAGATATTAGGGTAGTGTGTTATAGGTAGGATGAGGTGTTGGTAGTAGGATGGCAACAGGTCAGGTTAGGTAACAGGTTTGACTAGATTAGATTAGGTAACAGGTGATAGGTTGGACTTGATGATCTCTATGGTCTTTTCCAACCTTACTGATTCTGTGATTCTGTGATTCTGTGATCTTCGAGTTTATTTGGTCTTTCTGGCCTTGATGAAATTCTCATATAAATGCACTCTACATAGTACAAGAAGTCATAAAATTATGAGAACTGCAGTTTATCACACATCTTTAGTTGCCTTTTCTACCTCCTATTTGCTATCTTAGGTAGTTTACCTCCGTGGTCCATCTGTCAAAAATCCCTGAGCGACTAGGGGTAGCTTCTATTATCAAACGGATATGGAAATATTTTACATCTTTCTATAAAGAGACAGTTTTGTCATTGTCAGTCTTGCACACATGTATGTAGAAGTTAAACTGGATGACACCTGTTTGAGTGAGCCATCTCTGAGTTCTAGCGATTAAAAACACTAATGTTCATTTGGGAAGACGAAGAGCAGGTAACTATGACTCTTAGGGTGATCTCTGGCATGTAGTTTCAAACCAAGGCTTGTTGGAATAACAAGCCACAGAAACCATAGCCTGGATGCTAGAAAGGCCATTGTAGGTACACCTCAGCAAGGAGAAGAGGAAGTGGATACACATGATGCGCATGTTGGTTCTGCACTTTGAGGCAAAAGGACTTCTTTCAATGAAGAAGTCAAATAGAGGAATCCACCTGTTATGGCAGAATGAAGTATGGCATTGCTAGACCGCTTCTCCACATCTCATATTACTTCATATTAAAGCCTACTGAGACGGGGCAAGAATCATCTTACCTCAGTGCCTCAGAAAATTTCAATGTCCATAAATTCCATCACTTTTGACAAACATGAAGGTCATGAACCCTAATCTTGTCCTTAATATCTTTTTATTTTCTCTCAAAAGATTATGGTTTAACTATTATTTTCCTTTTTAGTCAAATTTCAGACTTCTCTTTCAAAGCAAGCTTTTTAATCTTTATTTGCAAGAAGAAGAAAGGAAGATTTTATCTGCTATGACATATTAGTAATTTTTTTCTGAACTAATGTATTAAATGCGTCAAAAATAAGATCCTTTCATTCAATAAGTTCACTTTTGAATGAGTTTTGAAATGCTTTGTCTTTGCTATCACTCATTGATTTAGTCAAGACAATAAATCCTCACAAAATAAATATTATCCCTTGCAACATTGATGGATATTTACTTTTCAGTAAAGAGAAACATTGCTCTTTTAATACATGCAGATTAGCTCCTAACTGATAAACAATTTCTCAGCTTTGCAGCTAGAACTAGTTGATCAGAAATAGATATATGTGTTTGAGTGAGTTGACCTTCATCTATTGATCAAGGGTAGTTGGCAAGATCTTAAGTAATAATGTTCTTGGCTTCACACATCACTTTCATATTGATAGGGTGGAATTGTTTCTGAGTCCAGTACTTATCTGCTGGTGAAATACGGGAACATATGAGTCTAGTCAGTCACACCCAAAATATTGTGGAAATTAGAAGCAACATATGTACTTCCTTGAATTTCTCTCACTGGTATGGACCATTTGGAAACACAGCGGCTCTTCACAGAGACGCTTGTTCAGTATCTAGCAAGTGTGTTGCATCCCCTCTTACAATGCTTACAATTGCTTAAACCATTGGGGAAAATCAGGTGGTTCCATGATAACACAAACCAAAATGACTCTCCCAGTTAAAACTTCATTCCCAAGCCTTTAATAATGTCTCTGTTAAAACAACAAAAGCAAAAAAACCCAAAACTCATCTTCCCAAAAGTATTAAAAAGAAGGAAATAAGACCACTCTTCCCTTGGGATACAAGGTATCCTGCTAACAAATGTTAGTCATCTTCTGCCACCTTCATCCTCAAACAGACTGCTCAGTAGACTGGTTTTTGTGCATTGCTGGAGAGTAAACAAGCCTTCAGCATCCCACCTGGCACCCACACTGTATGGTGGAAGAGGAAGAATTGCTCACTGTAGAGTAAACTTCTTCCCCTTTCCTGTCTTTTACCAGAACATCACCCTCTTTCTTTAAAATACATATATAGAAAATATCTTTATTTGTTCTAATCTCTTACTGAATACCAATCAAAGTAAACAGCAATGACTCCACAACTAAGAACTATTATCTATGTGTTTTCATCAGTTTTTGCAGCAATGGTCAATAGACCTCAATTTCCTGTCCTGAAGTGCTAAAACTTATGAAAATAAACCCCAAAGCTTAGTAAGGAACCTTTAATGAAATAAAATTGTCAGTATGAATCTACCTATACTAACATAACCTTATAAAAAAAGTTCGATAGCTTTTTGTGCTGTGAATTCTAAAACTGCAGTACGCATCAAATTTTGTAGGATAAATTTGATACATTAGTGATGCTTTGTGTTTATTTCTTCCTTATTTATAACCTTTGTCTTCTTTTCTCTCTGTTTTACGATGTTTTCTCATCCTTCTCTGCGTAATCCTCACCATTTTAATTATCTGTCTGTTTTATAAAATCAAGTCTAATTAGAACATTTTAAATTCCTCATTAGAGCACATTCTCATGCAGAACTTGAAATAAGAGTGATTATGAACTGTTATAACAAGCTCCAAATTTGCTCTCTTTTTTAAAGACTGGAATTGTTGTTTCTATCAGTATGCACATTAGTTTACCTCAAAATGTATTAGATTACATTAATTATCTTTGCATCTGCAACAGAGAAAATTAACAGTCAATGTAAAACTGATTCCTCTGAATTTCTGAAAAGTGGTTTGTTTTTTTTTTATTTCTTGACAACATGTATTTGCCATATAGGGAAATCTAAGAGGACAGGCAGAGCTTCCTGGTGGAACCTGTAAGACCACTGAATTTCACTGTGCAACTAATTGTAAGCACCTGTATCTTTTGAAGAAGTCTGTTAAAAATTTCTGACTTTGCAACTAACAGTTCTTTTATTTCACTTCAATCCTGATCTGTCTCATAGCAGGCAGATTTATTGCAGCAGTGCCCCATGTGGACTTCTACCAAAACAAATGTGACCAACTGAATTTTGGCTCCAGTTTTGATGCAAACAAATCCTTACTAAGCAAAATACAAATAAATTATTTTAATGGTTTTATAACCTGTTGTGGTTTGACTCTGGCTGGATGCCAGAGATTCACGCACAACCTCTCCCAGAGAAAGAAAAACTGGGAAAAAAACTTATCACAGGCAAAACAAGGCAAGCTACAAGTGAGGAATAGAAAGGATTTATTTAGTAACTAACAAGATCAGAGCTTAATGTGAGAACCATCATTTTAAAGCCAACCTTTTCCCCCCACCCCTCCTTCTCTTACAACAGATCTCATATTCTCTTTTTTTCCTCCAGGAGAAAAAGGGGGAACAGGGGTAGGGGTAAAGNTTTCTACCCCTTCTCTGGTCAGCCTGGTGGTGCCTTCATAGATCTCAGCTTCTCACCCAGGTTCTGGTCCAGCCATCTACTTTCTGTTACTGCTTTTTTTCCCCCTTTCTCAAATATGTTATTCACAGAGGTGTCTCTGTCTCCTTCTGCTCATGACCTGGATCTTCATGGCAGCGACAGAGGCCCAGGCAGAAGCTGTTAACCCCCTCACTGCCAGAGGGAAAAAAAAACCAAACCAGGACATAACCAAGTGATTTAAGTAGGAATTGAGAGAAAATAACTATCAGCCAGTATCTGGAATTAACCTCTGCTCAGTCCCTGCCTGCTTAGTTCAGGCTGTACAAATCCCCGTAGCTAGCTGACACAACCCTGCTGTTACCAGAGATAACATGTCCCTTATATACACACAAATGCACATTGAGCATCTCAGCCGACCTATGGACATGGTTTTCACACACCTAGAGGTGTGTGACAGGTTGACTGTAGAGACGAATGTAATATTAAGTGGTCAGACTCCAGCTCCTTAACATTAGATGGAAGCTAATAGACAAACTCAAGACATGAACAAAGAAACTTGCCTTATGGCTCGTAAGTATATCTTTTCACGTCCTTCTCGCCTATGGCCAGAAAAAAGTCAACCTGTCAAATTCTTTTTCTTTTCTATTGTTCAGCTCTTCCATGGCAAAATCTTTGTATGCGAACTATACCAATACTGATCATTCCACTGAATCAATGGGATAAGTTACAAAGGAACTGGCTTCTCAGAGGAGCCAAGAGCATAGCAGTCTAATCCCTAATTAGCACCTAAGAATTTATTTAAATAATTTTATCGTATTTGTCTCTTTATGAAATGTCTGCTTCCAGACCATCATTCCACAACATTTATTTGTTATTCAAATAAATTTGATGAATAATTCTGTAATAATTTGTCTCAGCTTCATGTGAATATTCAGGATTTGAAACATGAACTGTGATTGTTCTCCTAAATCAGGTGCTGTTTCACTATTCCTTCAGTGAATGACAGTCTTAGAATCAAGTGAATGACCAGGGAGAAGGCCAAAAAAGAGAATTAAACTTGAATATTATTTGGAATTTGCATAAATTAAATTATGGTGGACACTCCTGCCATGACAAAAGCAAACTCATTTATGAGAAGAAAACATAAATGGCAAGCAGGCATATTGTTAAAACATATCTGTTCAGCAATAGTACATGCAACCTGGAATTATAATTTTAGTTATTAAATGTGCTATAGGCTAAAATTTGATAGGAAACAAAAAGGGGAAAGGACAAGTAAAATATCTGAGGAGGCATTTAAAAAACATTCTTGCGAAGGAATTCTCTGTACAGTTAAAATCAGTTTAGGTATTCCCTTCAAGCTCTCAGGAACTCAGGAACTTCAGTCTTTTATGCAAATGCAGACATCTACGCACTCTAAATGCGGTGACCTCATGTTTGGAGTGTGTTCCTTACCTCCTGATTGTTAAATTTCTAATCCTTGCATGTTTTTGCAGCAAGCCCTCTGCTATTTTCTGGATGACTGAAAACCACAGCTTGGCTTGGCTCTTTTGAGTCTGGCCTGTGAGCAGTGATGATGTGGTGAGGGTGCAGCTGACACCACTGCACCTCCAGAGGCAGAGGTGCTTCTGTTGGGTGGGCAGCAGGCAGAGCAATGAGCCTCCCACCATCTGCCTTGGGGAGGAAACAAACTGCAACTGTTTGTTCTTGAACATTCCTGGACTACATCAAAAGAAACCAAAGCTGCTCCCTCACTCCCCTCCTCAGCTGGACCTGGGAGAGAAAACTTAATGAAAGGCTCAAGAGTTGAGACAAGGACAGGGAGAGATCACTCACTGATTACTATCATGGACAAACTGAACTCAACTTGTAGAAATTAATTTAATTCCTTATGAATCAAAATAAAAGCAGGATAAAACAAACCTTAAAAACATCTTCTCACTACCCCTCCCTCCTTCCCAGGCTCTACCTCCTTCCCCAGTGGTGCAGAGACATGGAGGAGCTGAGGTTACAGAGACTTGTTTCTCTCACTGCTTCCTCCTCACAGAGAAGAGTCCTTCTCCTGTTCCAGCATGGGATCCCTCCCATGGGAGGCAGCCTTTTACAAACTTCTCCAGTGTGAGTCCCTCTCGCAGCCTGCAGTTCTTCATTAACTACTCCTGCATAGGTCCTTTCCACGATGCACAGTCCTTCAATAACAACCTGCTCCCCCACAGGACCACAAGTCCTTCCAGGAAACCTGCTCTAGAGTAGGCTCCTCTCTCCACAGGTCTGCAGGTCCCTGTAAGGAATCTGCTCCAGCATGAGCTTCCCACAGGGTTACAGCCTTCTTTCATGAATCCATCTGCTTGCATGTGAGGTCCTACACAAGATGCAGATGAATCTCTGCTTCCCTGTGGACCTCTGTGGTCTGCAGGGGCACAGCCTGCCTCACCATGACCTTCACCATGGGCTGCAGGGATTCTCTACTCCAATGTCTGGAGCACCTTCTCCTCCTCCTTTTTCACTGACCTTGCCTTTTGAAAGGCAAATTGCTTCACTGAACTTGGTGTTTGTTGGTCACAAATACTTCCATGCAGTAACTTTTGTCCCTGTTAAATATGTTATTACAGAGGTGTTACTACCATTTCTGACTGGCTCAGTCTTGGCCAGTGGTGGAACCATCCTTGAGCCAGCTGGCACTGGCTCTGTTGGACATGGGTGAAGTTTCTAACAGCTTCTCAGAGAAACCACCCCTATGGTCCCCACTGCTATCGGAACTTTGTCATGCCAACCCAATACACATGACCAGCACATCAAATAAGATGATTATCCCCCTCTTCTCTGCTCTCATGAGACCCCACCCAGAGCACTGAATCCATCCTGGGCCCCCAGCCTAAGAAGTACGTGGACATAACANATCAGTTTAGGTATTCCCTTCAAGCTCTGGAAAACAGACATTACAATATTGCACTCAGGAACTTCAGTCTTTTATGCACCGCACTCTCCATTTTCAGTCGTGGCTTAGATGGATTCTGCAGTACTGGTTCTCTCTCTCTCNTTAGAGCAGCCTTTCACTACCTAAAGGGAGCTTACAAGACAGCTACATCAGGATTTTTTACAAGGGCATGTAGTGATAGGACAAGAGGTAATGCCTTTAAACTGAAAGAAGGTAGGTTTATATCAGATATTAGGAAAAAATTCTTTCCTGTGAGGGTGGTGAGGCACTGAGACAGGTTACCCAGACAATTTGGGGCTGATCCATTCCTAGAAGTATTCAAAGCCAGGTTGAATGGGGCTTTGAGCAACCTGGTCTGATGGAAGGTGTTCCGCACCATGGTAGAGCAACTGGAACTAGGTGATCTTTAAGGTCCTTTCCAACCCAAACCTTCTAAGATTCTGTGATTTACTTTGAGAGAGGATCTTGTGCAGTTACTTTGGTGCAGACAATTTGAAAAATATGAGTTAGTTGGAAAAACCACAAATATTCCAGGGGAAAGCTGAAGGGATGACACAATTACAGGAAATTACAGGAGGAGAAAATCAAAAAGATCAGGAAGATTTTACAAGTATGTTACCTGAGGATGCTGGCAGTGTGTCTGCCCCAGCACCTATGCCTCTCCTGTGCATCTATATGACTCCACCATGCTGAGGTATGAGGACCCTGTAGCCTCGTTCGATGAGGAAGTACTATCCTTTCTACCTTATAAGTAGGCAGAGAAAAAAAAAATTACTTAAATAGGGTTTCGAGGGTCTGAATCTAGGAAAAATTTCTTCCTAAGTCCGAGGCAAATACATTCATCACATAGGACATGAACTGTGGATCCTACTTGGGCAGGAGAAGGTACTGTATCTGAACATACATGAATTTGCTGTCAGGAACTAAGTCAAAAATGGCCAGATCAGACTAATTTGTAGCTCTTGAGCTCACTGCTAAAGCCAAGGCTGTATTAAAGACTCCACTTCTTTTATTTCTATGAGATGAATTAGTGGAAAAGCTGAGTTATTTGACTCTTTAATACTCCTGTTGGAATGTCCATCAATATATGACTATTGCTGTGCTGATTGTGGCCATTTCCCCTAATAGAGAGACTCAAGGAGCAGATAGCACAAGATAAACAGAGCTTTGGCAGGACATGAGGAAGGCAGGAGACCAGACACTGCACCTCCAGGAGTCTGTGCTAAAGGCACTCAGGGGCATCACCCCCAAACATATGTCACTCATCATTGCTAAATCACAGATGTTTTCCCCTTAACCCTGAAGCCCTAAGTTTAACAGGTACCATGGTAAAAGCTCTTCTGCTGCATCCACCCTACTTCTGTGGAATGAAATTATTAAAAGACTGAAATGGTGTTTAACTGTATCTGAAGAGGCTGATCTGAGGTGTTTAAGTATGTTAGAAGTGGGTAGGGCAGAAGCACTCAGTTAGGATAGATGTACCATAATAGTAATGACAATAAAACCCCAATGTCTATCAAAGGCCTGAAATATAGACTGTTTTACTACATTTCTTGTATCAAACCAATCAGTAAACATATTCAGGTAACTGGTGGAATGACACAATAAACAGTGCTTAAGAAATTAGGAATTTCTTTTCTACAAAAATCCTGCCCTGTTACAGGATTTTACGATCAAATCCATAAATTCCATCCTGGAACGGGAAGGTCCAATTTCCTATTGCCTAAAATTTGCGTACTCAAATCTTGTTTAAAAAAATTAAAATGATTACAAGGGGGAATGCTGAAGCTGTTCACCCTTCTCTGTTTTGACTCAGTCCGGGGAAGGATGCACATCAGTGTTATGATGCTCTATCCAGGCTGGTTGTCAGCATTGCTCCTTACAAAGCCTGAGCAGCAAGCTTTCACTTCAGACACCAGTTATTAATGCCAATTGAATGGCTGCTTTTGGCAGTGCCATAGTATGAAGGCGTTTGTCTCTTATGCAAATAATAGTTATGGGGTTTGAATTAGGGCTTCCTTTGTGCTCACTAAAATGCAGGCAAACACTGATGCAAGGACTGGGGAATGGGCTGCTCATGGGAAGTTGCAAGATTGGCTTGTGTGCAGCTCCTCAAGGGATTTTCTATTCATTTCCAGCAGTGGTATGTCATGCCAAGGAAGAATGTTCGCTCTGAAAGTGTAAACTCAAGTTCAGTGAAGGGTCTCTAGGGAGGACATCCATAGGCTCTAGATCAATGCTGCACCTTCTTTTCCTGCTTGCTTTCAGAAAAACAAAAGGAGAGAGCTGGCAGATGAGCTTGCTAAGCCTCTCTCAATCATCTATCAGAGGTCTTGGCTTACTGGGGAGGTCCCAAAAGATTGGAAGTTGGCCAATGTGATACCTATCCATAAGAAGGGTAGGAAAGAGGACACAGGAAATTATAGACCTGTCAGCCTGACCTCAGTGCCAGGCAAAATTATGGAGCAAATCATC
>WEKX01001808.1:0-24269 GCA_013390025.1 Pitta sordida | reverse complement strand
AACCTGTATTTAGGTAAAAACATTATGAATAAAGAAGGACTTTCCCTTGGGAAGTTTATTCCATATTGTTCATCACACAGTATGTTCTGTCTTTCTCTAATATAACTGGTACCAACAATTCACTACTGACTGATAACAAAACCTAGTTATTATGTAGTATGTTCAAGGATTTCAGATATCAAGGTATTTTGCAAAGGGGTTACATATTACTGTCTCATTTCAACAGACAGGAAAACTGATATACAGACTTCTCATCTAANCATTATGAATAAAGAAGGACTTTCCCTTGGGAAGTTTATTCCATATTGTTCATCACACAGTATGTTCTGTCTTTCTCTAATATAACTGGTACCAACAATTCACTACTGACTGATAACAAAACCTAGTTATTATGTAGTATGTTCAAGGATTTCAGATATCAAGGTATTTTGCAAAGGGGTTACGTATTACTGTCTCATTTCAACAGACAGGAAAACTGATATACAGACTTCTCATCTAAACTGGTTATTCCCCAAAGATCTTAGATTTGCACTGAGATATTTTAATTTCACAGATTTTTCAAGGATCTCACAGCAATTGGACTGTAATGGATGTCTTACTTGACCTAGGCACAGTACAGGAGAGAGAAAACCTAAGCTTGCAAAGGGAAAGATATCTAATGTAAAAATGAAAATGGGTATCAAATGCTATTGAAAATGAAACCCCCTTAGTGTGATTGCTTCAGGTTAAGAATACAAGTCCTTGTACAATGAGAGAAAATTCTTCAGTATTTAAATGTTCACTTCTAGATTTGTCTTTCCCCAACCAGAATACAAATGTTAAAGGTACTCAGCTAATCCACATTATAAATGTTAAAAGTACTCAACTAACCCTCATCAAACTTTTCCCCTCCAGTATTTTTGCCTTATTAGCAGAAAATATGGAATATTTTAGTCACAACTTTATATTCATGAGATTTTATAAGCAGATATCATATGGTTGATATTTCTTTGGCTGTATATATCTGACTTTCCAGAGTTCACCCCCAGTTTTTGCATTTTTTTCATGTATCTCTGAAGGAAACTCTTTTAATGAAATCAATAGGAATTTTTGCCAACCATAGAGAGAATCCTGAGTGCCCAGTTTCTTTATTTCATAGGACCTAATTTTACACACAATTTCATGCTCATTCTTTGAGATCTATAAGCCAAGAGAATGTTATATTACTTACACATTAGAGAAATATCTTTGTACTTCTTGGTTACTAGTAAGTGGCAACAGCAGGTAAACTCAGGGCTTAACCTATGGTTTCAATTTTAGCAGTTGTTAACATATGAGTATATGCTTCAATGAGGAACATGCGTTTTCACAAGTGCACAGGGCTATCACTCTATTATAGCAAAAGTTACTGGTACTCAGAGATAATTTAGTGTTGAGAGATGTGCCAAAATCAGCTTGTATATGCTTGTGTGTTTCTAGAAAATTGCAAAATTAATCCCCATTGAAAATACGATTTTATATATAGTTGCCATCTCCTACCAGAAACTAGAATGGCTTTTTCTTGCGTAGTGGCTTTTGGTCTCTTCTTAGTTAATGTCAAATTTTATCCTACATATTTGTGCCAAACAAGTAAAATGAACATCATTAGAAGACTTTAAATGATACTAGTAGTTACAAGCTGTATACACCACATGCCTGTAAACATTATAAGGCCTTTTTGCCCTGGAAGCCCAACAGCAAAGGTTTTAGAGCTCTCTTACAGTTTTCAATCTTTTTTTGAGACTTAATTTTATTGAGATTTCTGTATGCCCCCTTTCCTCACCTTCTTTCTTCCTCTTCAGCTGAAACCATCACATTTATATCTCAAGAGCATGTAACATTCTCCACCTGTGTGGGAGCTGTCAGCAGTGTGGGAGCTGCC
Organism: Pitta sordida; assembly: GCA_013390025.1. Lineage (NCBI taxonomy): Eukaryota > Metazoa > Chordata > Aves > Passeriformes > Pittidae > Pitta > Pitta sordida. The sequence goes on along the minus strand of WEKX01001808.1, from coordinate 22,369 downwards.
TTTCACCTCCTGATCCCAAACCAAATTGGTTTTCCAAATTCTCTCCTGTTCTGCAGGGTAATGGTGTAGCCGCTAAAAATTTGTAAAAGAATCTCCAGTATAGGATAAAACAATGTAGACCATCAGCAAAGAACTTTCCACTTTAGTAGAGCGGTGAGTGTCCCCACCTCTCATGTGGGAGACGGGAGTTTGATTCCCGCCAGGGAGGCAGTGATGGTGTTTAAGAGCTGGACTCGATGATCCTTGTGGGTCCCTTCCAATTCAGAATATTCTGTGATACGTTTAATCCTACAAGACCCCAAACTTCTTGGTATGACATGAAAGAGAACTGCAATGCCTCTCCAGATAACACCATCAGGAATCTCACCCTGAAAGATGTAGTTAGTATCAAATCACCAAAATCACACACACAATTTTATTATTTTTAATGACCACTAACACCTTTTTTGTTACTTAATTTCTGAGCCTTCTTCCCTGTCTCATGATCCTTAAGCATTTAGCTAGTGGCACCTCAAGGACAGTGATTCGTGGCAACTGAGACAGTCAAAAGTCACTATTTACCAAAGGAATGAAGTATGAAAATAAAATTCTCCCTAAAGGTTGCTGATTTCTAATTTTATGTACAGAGAGGAGGGGTGGTGGGGAAGGTTTTGCTTTTCCCTTAATTCTGCCATATTGTCTGATTCACAGCCGGAGACAAACTGAAAAGGCCATCTGGTTGATGTGCATACAAAAGGAGTGGTTTGCCAGACAAAGAAAGTACCTTTTATGATACAAAGCAATGCATCTCCTATTATCAGGCTTCCATTCTGCGGCTCTGGTGGAGATGCAGGTAGGTACATACCACCTAATGTACATACCACCATAAGGTACATACCGCCTAAATGTAGCCACTGCTGTTAAAATAGTAATGCAAGCACATAGAGGTCTGAGGGTTCTGTAGTACATTCATAACATGAAACATACTGCAATCATACTGTGTATTTTCAGCTCCTGGTTTCTGATTTTAGCTAAATCATTCTGAGTTAACTAGTTTTCTCCTATCACAGGAGCAATTGCAGCATTTTACGTTCAGATAACAACTAGAAATCAGGCTGGGACCACTGTGTAAATGGATCTTTCTAAATGCAAGTATGTTTTTTGTAGCTATTTCATACTGTCCACAAATGTATCTGTGCTTTTTGTGATAGTAATTCTCTGTCCACAGGCATAAAAGAAAAAACTACAAGAAAAATCCCCTTTTTGCCCAATAGCAACTTTTGCATTTTTAATCAACACACTCAAATACTTCCAAATGGACACTCCATACTAGTTTGATTTAATTTATATTTTAGTTCAAACTGCTGATCCCAGTGTATCCACCGCTCAGAATACATAAAATATCCCAGAAATTTTAAAAGAAAAATTGACAGTAGAACATTATGATATCCATTCCCTTTCCATGGTGATCAGCTGATCAGAGGAAGGCAAGAAATCTGTGTTAGTTCACATGCACAAGATGTCTGCTGTGTTTCTGAGGGGTTTTCCCTCTTTGAGGTACTTCCATTAGATGAAAGACAGTCATATGTACAAAGCACTGGCACTGCTGTTCAAAATCAAACCTTTATTTCAATTTTCTCGTCCTCTCTTCTCCACTGGCATTTGCTGCTCTTGATACTGGACTCTGTTGACCTCCTCTTAAGGGGATATTTCATTGCCTTTGCTGCGATGATAACTATGGAAGTAGAACATCCCATTTCCCCATAAAGCTGTCCAGGGAATTGGAATGGAAATTGCCCTGAACTGCCAATGGAAGAGACTCCACTCCTGAGAGTGTGTTGTTCAACACTGATATTCCCCTTCTCCTGATTTCCTTCCATTTTAAATGATTTGCAAAACAGATTGAGGCAATATGTTTTTCTAACTAAAATGAGGGTCAAAGAGATAAAGCCAGCAAATAAACAAAAGGAGGGTAAGGAGTGATCCCAGCTTCCTAGCCATTGTTGGAAAGTTCATTTCCCTGGGATGTGGCAGGCATGGCAGTATTATTAAATGTTCCCCAGGCAACATTGCTAGGCTCCAAATTCTCTATTTTTCCTCCAGAAAACAAAATGTTTTCCTCTTGCGATCAACTCTCTCCTCCATCAATATGTAACAAAATACCCCATATAAAAGCTGTTTCATTTCAGACAGTGACTTTCACTGTATTTATGCCATTGTGATATAAGGTCATACTAAAACAAGGAACAATCAACTTTAAGGTTGATCACAGAATATGGGAGTGTGATTGCAGCAAAAATATTCTAATAAGGTTTTACATGACCAACACATTATTTTGAAATAAATGTGCACAAAGGATATCTTGAAAGATGTTACTGAATTGTAAGTGTCAGTCATGCAAGAAGTAGAGATTTAAAAGCAGTCTTTGTATTCACAGGTCCATGACACAAAGTCCCTATTTGGAATGTGATGAAAGAACATTCAAGGACAAAGGCATTTCTGGCCCTAAATTTCCCTTCACTTCATTCAATTATCTAGAAACCTATCCTTTTCTCCACCTCATAATATATGACTTCAAATTTCAATGCATTAAGCAAAACTTCCCTCTGTTGGGGAAAGACCTCCAGATTCCTCAGCCATGCAGTGGCAAATTTCATTTGATCAAATGCACACTTTTTTTTTTTTTCCATTGATCAAATGCACACATATATTGAAATGTGCTGTGCATTACATGTCATGCATTGTCACACACTAAGCAAGACTTGGTGTTGCTTGTGGCAAGTGCATTAATTTTTCAAAACAGTCGAGTTCCAAATCCTAATGTCCAAATGCTTAAATGTCTCACCATGCTGTTTGTTTGCCATAACAAAGATATCAGGTGTTCACATGTTTTTGACAAGTTCCACACAAGAACATCAAGCTTATAGTACTGTATTTATTATTTTATACTGTTACACTACCTCTGTCCTGTAAACCACACCATAGGAAACCTCCATGCAATACTCAGATGTTTCTCTGGATTGTTGTCCTTGATGAACGGGACACTAGCAATACAGTCAGCTGTGAAAGGTTTCAGTTCTGGAAGATGTTGCTCATACACTTTTTCTGCTGTGTTCCCTGATACCATGTAACAAGAAAAAGCACTGCAATGCCTTGTAATCCGAAATCAAACTTCTCAACAGAGAGAGCAGAAACCCACAAGAGTTTTTATCTCTAAAACTCCCTCCTCATTCTCCTAGCAGCACTTCTTGGTTTGTCAGATCAAGGTTCTGCCACTCTTTATCCAACTGTCAGAGTACTGAAGCAGGAACATATCATTTTGCCAGGTCAAAACAATGGGTTTATACTGGGTCATTTCTGTCACAGTCTCTTGGCACCCATGTACTGGTGAGAGGGAGCATAGATCTTCTTCCATGCGTGCAAGAAGTCATGTTGATAGAGAGGAACAGAGTACAAAGGCAACCCATTTATTCATTTTACAGGCATAAAATGTGCAAGCCAGGATGGTCAGTTATATGTGCAAAATCAGTCAGATGGAACAGAAACCTGGAGATTAAAATGTGACCCATGTTCCACACCCAATCAAAAAATAAAATGTTTTTAAAATTGTCATTGACAATGCTCTTTTTACAGAGAAGGGTCTGGCAAGGACTTATTGAAATCCAGTGAAGTTGTTGAAAAGACTCACTGCTTTTAACAGACTTTGAATCAGGCCAAAAGACTTTCTAGAATATTTCATAAGTAACGAAGCTAAAAATGAGTAGCTGGAAAGGCTGGGGGCGACAGGGACTTTTTAAAATGTGGTGGTAGAAAACCAAACATGCAAGCGAGCAAACCGAGAAAGACAGTGACCATCTGCCACGCGGAGCAGGGACACAGACATTGATCCACTTCTTGTACCAAAGCAGGCCAGGAAGATGTTGGGGCAGGATTCCACGGGCAGAAGGAAGGGTCCCCTTCACTTTCTCTGTCACCTGTCTGTCACCTTCTTGCTTCAGCCTGGCATTAGCACTTCAGCCTGGAAGTCGTCATGTGCAAGCTTGAAAACAGTGACACGAAAAAAGCCAAGAAGCTGATCAAACCAAGGACAGCATAGAAAACAAGTATAAAAAGTAGAAAGAACTAGGAAAAATAGAGGAATGGATTGAAAATCCACTTTAGTACAGTAGTGAGTGTCCCCACCTCTCATGTGGGAGAACAGGGGTTTGATTCCCACCAGGGAGGCAGTGGTGCTGTTTAAGAGTTGGACTCGATGATCCTTGTGGGTCCCTTCCAACTCAGAATATTCGGATATGTTTTACACCACCACATTCAGAGAATTTCACGTAAGACCCTTGGGTGCTCACACAGTTGCACAAAAGATAGAAAACACCTGGTAGGTACCACCCTGCCTGCACAAAGGTGGAAACTGGGCATTTGGGGCTGCTGGTGGTGGTGGGAGGTGGCCAGGGAGGAGCAGAGTGCTACAGAGAGTCTGACCTGGGCAGGCTGGTCCTGTAAGATACTGAGTCATCTTGTCAGGGGTGTTGGGATCCTTACAGGATTGGGCCCTGAATGCCTATACTTGATAAGCCGCCATGGCAAAAAGGCTATACGCAGATATTCATCCAAAACCAGGGAAATAAGAATCACTGCAATTAGCAGTAGATGCAGAATTTTTAGTATAAATGGGAAAACCCAACATTTAATACATGGTGCAAGGTTCATTTGCAGCCACATAATTGCTGTCAGCTAATGCCTGATAAACCCTGCCTAAATTGCGTTTTTATTGTATATCTATTTTATTATATACCTATATTTACTCTGACAAAAGTTGGACAAACTTGTCCAAAAGACTAGGGGTCCATTTTATGTGCTTGGGTGTCCAAGCACCTGCCAGCTGTTTGTCCCTTGAATTGAGGACATCATGTTTTCAATTTCCTTCAATAAAGCTATGAATCTGGCAATTTGCTGGCCTGCTTCAGCTAAACAGAAAGGACAATTTGAGAAAGATCATAGTTCAGGCTCAGTCAGACGGAAACGATTGAAAACAGAGAGCTGGCTGCTATGTTTCCCCAATGCAGCTTGCTGTCGCAGTTTGACTGACAAACTGACTTTTTTGAGGTGCTCATGCCCATTTCAGTCAGAGTTTATTGAAGGTGATTTTGATCTTCTCCATGAGGCCACAGCAGCGGCCATGCCATCTGTCACCTTGATTGCATCGTGGATTCTCTGGAGAGAGTGCGATGGCTCCTGATCATTTACAGATTGTGCTGCTTTCGCCTCCATAAGGACCACATGCACAGAGCCAGATGGTGAACATACACGCTTATTATAAGTCTTTATCTCTGTGCAGGAAGGAGAGGCACCATTAGATCTCCCTCAGGAGCTCCGCTCCTCTCTACCATCATGCTGCTCTTCAGCAAATACAGTCTTCTTCAGCTGTCATCAACCTACCTCTGAAAATTAAAAAAATAAACAATAATTCCATCAGCGCAGACACAAGACGTACAGACACTGCCACAAAGCAGCTCCCCCCACCCCTTCCCCCGACACACACACACACACACGCTCAGGCTCCTGCAACTGTCAGCGTTAGGTGGAAACAAGTTTGTTCGCGAAAAGACAGTTAATGTGCAATTAGGAGAGACTTCTTTGTGAAAATAAAGCAATGCCATCCTGGTTGTTCTTGGCACATTTTTAATTCAGCACGTTCTCTCTTTAAAGCAAAGCCTGAGTGCGTGATTGCTGTTTTTCCAAAGGCAGCTTTGTGCTTGTGTCTGTGTTTCTCCTGTCGGAGAGCAGCGATGGGATTCTGGTTGCCATGGGTTGTGTGGCTGAAATCTGACTGTCTGTGCTAGGGAAAGATGGACCAGCTGCCGGGAGCTGTGTCGGTGCTGTGGCCTGTTGGGTGAGGGAGCAGGGCAGCTGCCAGAGAGGTGATGGCAAATGCTGAATGTATCAGTGGACCACTGTCAATAGATCTATTGAGTCCTCTCGGCAAAGAACAACCCTCCAGTCACTCTTTTCCGAGGGAGAGGAGAGAGTTAGCAGCCTGCACACAGCACAGACACTCACCTCGACTCTTTTAATACATGCACCACACTCCTGACCTCGGGTTGAGGTTGCCGGATTGTGCAGTTTTAGGGGCTCTCTCTGAGAGTTCTGTTTTGTCTTTGCAGTTTCTGCATAACAAATGCTTAACTGTTGGTAACACGTATTTTCCTTGTTAGTTGCTATGTTCCCACTAAGCTGTGGTTCCTCCTTTAAAGAACTATAATTATTAAATGTTGAAACCTTAGCAGAAGAGCCATTGCAGACACACATTTCTGGGCTCTGCCCAGCACAGAGTATCCTTCAGAGTGAAAGCCTGGCCTACTTCCAGCTACAGCGTCTTTTCTGTAGCACATGGATATTAATTTGTTTATTTCTTTCTTAAAAGTGCTTCTTTTCTGAAGACGAGATGTCAGGGAGATAAGATTCAGACACGAGACTGACACCTTCCAAAATGCTCAAGGAACTTGTTAAGGTCACTACCCCAGATACGGGGATAAAAATCACAAAAATGAAAATAGTGAATTAAGAAAGAAGAGGGTGATATATGAAGATAGCATCAGTTACACTGATTTCTCCTTGCTCTTTCTCTTCACATGTGAAAACAGGGTTCATATTAATGTTGTCTATGATTTCCCTGTATTAATTTTTGGTAGAAATGTACGGTTGTTAAGTAGCTTTTACTACAGGAAAACCTCAGCTTCAATATACTGAAATTCCACCCCACGTTTCCCTTTATTCAAATCATGTGGAAGAAAAAAGCACATTTTCTTAAAAAATAGTAGATTTCTTCACAGGTAAATCCATGTTGAAATGCTAGTTTGGGCAGTTCACACATATGACAGCAAATCCTTTTTTTCCTTCCTACTTTGTATTAATTTACTTTATCAAAATCCCCATTTTGTCCCAAAGTTTTTAATATTTACAGAGTTGTTCCCCACACTTTGTCTTTCAGACCTTGCATGCTGTGGCATTAAAAGACAAAAAAAAAAAAAAAGAAAGTCTTCTCCCCAGAAACTAAAACAAGGTTTCAAATATGAAATTAAATAAGGAAAAACGTACACATATGTTTACTCTATACCAATATCGCAAGCTCATATCAGGGCATTATGTTAGTCGTTTTACAGTATTGCGTAGGTTACTAGCTGATGTTGGTGTTACATTTTCTGAATTTGCAATGCTACTAGAAAATATAAGGTCTCTATGTGGTACTACAAGTTCAGCACATAGAAAAATCCCTGTGATAACCAGCAATTTTTTCTACCCCTTTTTGTCTGGGTCTGTCCACCCCTAGTATCCCTTCCCAAATTAGGTTAGCATGTGGCTATCATGTATCCCCTCTGTGGATAGAATTATATATTGTGTTCAAAATCTCTGATTAATCTGATTAAGCTAGTGAGTGACTAATCCTTTAATCTCCTTGAGAGCACTGTTATGTCTGCTGTGTGTCAGATTTGTAACCAGTAATCAGTTAAGTAAATGCTAAAAGTTAAGCAAAAACTATTTTGGACACACTTGAGCATCTGCTTTTGCTTGGTGACCTTTATAGTTGAAATTGTATTGAGAACATGAATGAGAAGAAGAAATTGCCTGTGGTGGCAGATCTGCTGGTGTGAGTGAACTAGTTACAAGGACCAATTTGCTGCTGCTCCTCTACTCTTCAGTTAACTATGAATAAACAGGTAACTTGTCCTTTGCTTTGTCTTTTTCACTCCGGAAAGCAAATACTAAACATGGATTCTGTGTATTTATACTTTAGAAAGGAAGTTCTGTTGCTAATTAATTTCCAATTGTTTGATTTTCTCTTTCTGTTCATTAAAGTCATCAATGCTTTGTTAGTTTTTGATAGGATAGAGTGATTTTTCTTCATAGTAGCTGGTGTGGGGCCATGTTTTGCATTTGTGATGAAAACTGTGTTGAGAATTCCGGGATATTTCTGTTATTGCTGGTTAGTTCTTACACAGTGTCAAGGCCGTTTCTACTTCTCACTCCTCCCCACCAGTAAGCAGAGCAGAGGTACACAAGGTGCTGTGAGGGACACAGCCAGGACAGATGATCCCAGCTGACCACAGGGATATTCCATCTCATATGACTTCTTTCTGAGCATATGCAGCTGGAGGAAGAAGAAGGAAGTGGGAGACGTTTGAACTGATGCTGTTTGTCTTCCTGAGTCACTGTTGGATCACATCAGATAGAGCCCAGCTTTCCTGGGAATGGCTGAACACCCGCCTGCCCTTGGGAGGTTGTGAATGAATTCCTTGTTTTGCTTTGCTTGTAGGCATACAGCTTTTGCTTTACCTATTAAACTATCTTTAACTCAACCCACAAGTTTTCTCACTTTAAATCTGGTGATTGTCTCTGCCATTCCACAGTGGCAGAGTGAGCAACTGACTGTGTGAGGTTTAGTTGCGGGCTGGTGCTAAACTACAATTGCAAACCCTTTACCTGAGCAAACACAGACATATTTTAAAAGCTGCACTAAAAAAAAACCCCAAACAACCCTGAATTGTTTAAAAGGAGACTACGTGGAAGGAGATTTGGGACAGGGAAAGGAAAATGTGCAATCTTCATATAAAAAAAATGTGTAGACCTATTGCTGGCAGATGTAGAAGCATCAAGTCAATATGGTAACAAGGATCAATATGCCTCCAGGCAAGATATGACTATGACAATGCTGAATGCATGTATAAATTTACCACTCCAACTAGCTGCCTCAGAATAAAATAAATTCAAAGCAACTGTGCAGAGAGGAGTAAATCTTGAATCTTGTATGCAGCTCAGAGAGGTGGCCAGGGTATCAGGATACATCCAGGGGGGCCAGTGGGAATACTTCCAGAGGAGGTGGACCTTTGCACTTCTCTTTCTATTGACACACAGGTCCACATTCCCCTCAATAGTATACATTGGAAATGAAAAAGGATATGTTCACTCTGGATTTCATGGGGGCTACATCCCAAAATTGGCTTTTCCTGGTATTTTGTATTTGCAGATCATTTCATCCAGATCATCCTTTACTCCCAGACAGAGTCACATGAGTGAAGAGAGGGGTTGCTCTGTGTAACAAAGGCAGTAGTATGTTTCTTGAATGTCTCCTTTCAGTCATTTTCTTTGGGCAACTGAGGACTGGCAGAGTAAAACTCATGGTGAAATGACCTTGTTTGCTCACTTTGTAGCGGAGATCAGCCAGGCCTGTCCAAAACTCAAAGAACTGCAGAAACACTAGATTTCTGTAAACCCATTTATACAGTGAGTTTTCAAGGAAACTTTGGGTAAAGAACATCCATCAGCTATAGTCATAAATCAAAATATTGTAGCACTAGATATCTTTTTTTTTTTTTAAACATTATCTTTAAATGCAGTTGTCTTGCCTCAATAAAACAGACAGTAAGTCAAGCAGACACAAGAAATATCTAAGCAAAAGGAATGTGAGCACAATAGATTTTAGGCCAGATTCCTCTTTGGATGCATGAACTGGTCTCCCACAGATTTCTATGACAGCCACATTGACAGCAGTGGGAATCAGGCATACTCATCCAAAGGCATAATTTGGCCCATAATGCATGAGTTTTGTCCAGCTTGTGAAAGCAGCAAACAGTGTATTACAAACACTGCCTCTGTGTAGTTTACTGGGGGGTTAAATCCTCAGTGGCATTTCTTGTGCCTCTATAATACATTTGATAAAAATAGCAGAGGCTGCTTGAATCAATACCTGAAAGAACAGACCTGTTAAGAAAACTAAAATTTGTTGCAACTAGGTTATCCATTTAACAGGTTTCTACTTGGATAACCAAGCAGTCCTCATTTTATAGCCTAGCTAAAACCACAGTGCATCCACTGGAGAACGTTGGATATTTTCTATCCTTCATTCTTAAGCCTGTCTTTGTAAATGTTTTTTACCCCGGCTCACAGCAATTTCTTTTCACCCGTACAATGATAATGGCTTATGTAATTATGACTTTGTACATGAGCTGAACTCCCTATGGATGTTTAGACTCTTATTATCTTTAACCTTACCCACTTCTGTGAATGAACTCTCACTTTGTAGGCTTGTTGGAGGTGGCTGAGAGGAGAGCAGGGTGCTTATAGGGCCTGGTAGCTGGGTAGGAAGTTCATTAACCCCTATGGCATATGATCACCAAGGAAGGGGAAGCAGGCAAAGGTCCTTTTCTTTCCAGTTGTACCCTGTTGACTGGTATCACCAGAATCTGTTTGCAGCCACCTCTGAGAAGCCAGTCCACTCAAACTTGAGTTTGGAGGTCAAGCCACACCAGGCTATGGGGGTTTTTTGCCAAGAGAGATCCCATGTACTGTTCAGGAGACTTTGATCAGCTTGGTTGTTTGGTTTTTCTTTTCTTTTAAAGAGTTTGTGATTAATTGTTCTTATTATTTTTTCTGTTCCCAGAAAATTAAATCTCTTTTTTTTTTCCTTACACAGATGCACTAGACAAGAGATTTAAGGAGACCTCATTAGTATACACCGTTCAGCCTAAGATGCCATTTGCCTTCATCCCTCTTTCTCTTGTGTATTCTTTCAACCTGTACCATTAAGGGCAGCAATAGAAGAGTGTTGTCCTCAAAATGCAGAGGTAAGGTTTCTTTCTGACCAAAAATGTGGTTTGGGAAACTGGTGAACTCAGCACAGGCTGGGCCTTGTAACAGGCAGAGAAAAGTCCTGCCTTTGTAATGAACTGACTCTCATCTGAGCTGATTGTACTGAAATCAATGAGAAAAAGCAGGTTTAAGTCCAACTAAAATACAGTTTAAAGCCATTAAATGGAAACCTCTGGAAATTTTTTCAAACCCTTCTGAAACTTCTTGCTCATTTTGTTCATTTTGCCAATTTGTTCTTTTACAATAATTTTCCCTCTTATGTCTACATTGCCGATTATATGAAAAACAAAAATCAAAGTAGAAATTCTACAGTCAAAGTTTTCTGAAGCTGAACAACAATAGGAGGTGTGATGAATCATCTGTGAAATTTTTGACAATTAGTTTGAGATCTCAGCCCAATTTCTTCTGGCCACAATAAACATTCAGCTTAGTAGTGATTTTCTTTCCCGGGAAAAAATCACCAAGACTGAAAGATGGGAACTTAGTTAAAAGGGCTCCAGACTGCTAAGATCCAACCTGTGTGCTGAGGATATTTCTGGTCCATTGAGCTGCCGGCACTTTTCAATCACAATGTATTTGCTGGTGAGTTTCAATCCTCATCAACAATTCTGTGTTATTGCATGAATTCTAACACTCATCCTTTCCTCATGGAATTTTGAAACCAACACTAAATGCTGATTTCTGACATTGAACATAAGCTACATACATGGTATGTTAAGTGACCATTAAACCAAAACTTACAGTGATTTAAGGTCCAGGATTTCACCAAGTTGTACTCTCATCCACATGGGCAAGAAATAACCAAAGTCAATAAAGAACTTGCCATTTTTTCCTTTGGACATTTCTGACCTTTTGATTTTGTGTATGTTGCCAGAAAATGAAATTTAAAAAGTAGTACAGCCTGCATTGTGTTTTCACACTGTTAAGGATATAAATGACCTCTCTGTATGAGAACACATGTTAATAGAGTTTTGGAAGTCTAAATAACTCCCTTTTTTTTCTTTTTTTTTTTAATCCAAAGAAAAATCAATTCAATTGTAGTGTGTTATAGGTAGGATGGTGTGTTGGTAGCAGGATGGCAACAGGTTAGGTAACAGGTTTGGCTAGGTTAGGTAATAGGTGATAGGTTGGACTTGATGATCTCTATGGTCTTTTCCAACCTTACTGATTCTGTCATTCTGTGAATTACAGCAACAGCAAGAATGAAGTAAATAAAATGAAACTGCAATGACAATATTGATCCTTTTGAATATTATTAGAATAAACCCCCTAGATTAATTAAAAAAGCATACTTCAGTGCCCCATTATTAAAAAACAAAAATAAGAAAGTAAGAAAAACAGGGGTAATCAGATTATACCTAGTTCCTTTATTCCAGGATCTGGGATTTCTTTTTTCCCAGTATGATATTTTTTACTACTTTTTTGTCCATCCACCTTTATGCAATTCCAATACTGCATGGCACTGAATCATCTTGTCTTCTTACTGAAGGACGAAGTGTGCATACCTGTTTTACATGGATATGTAGGGATGGTTTGACAAATCATTCAGGATGAACACAGATGCAGTGTGTGCAGCATTGTTCTTGATGGTGGAATTAATAGTAATCTATTTAGATTTGTTTCATACATCCCATTCTCTGTTGAGTTTAAAGGCCTATCACTAGTGCAGCAAAGCTAGTTCTTTTTCCTATGAGCTTCTGCTTTAAGTGATCTCTCAGTGGAATGGTCTGCCTAGGGAGGTGGTGGAGTCGCCATCCCTGGAGGTGTTTAAGAGAAGACTTGATGAGGAGCTCAGTGACATGGTCTAGTGTTGGGAGGCTTGGATGGATGGAGCACGGTGCCCGTGGTTCCACGCTTGTGGGCCTGATCCCCAGCTGGGCGTTCGTTTGGGGGTTGGACTAGATGATCCTCTGGGTCCCTTCCAACTCAGAATAACTTGTGAACCTTTGAACCTGTGAACTGCCAGAGAGGTCTGTGGTCACATTTCTCAGAAGTTCTCAACCCATCAGGATCTTCCTTCTGAAGTACTCATCATTTCCCTGTGCCTTTCCTCTTCAATGTCAGCAGCTGTGGCTATTCTGTACTGAACACTAGTTGGATAAAAGAGCACAGGGGGACGAGTATTAACTGCAATAGCTAGTGCTGATATGTGCTGTCCATATGGACAGTACAACTTAACATTAAGGCCTTTCTTTACTGAGTTTGATCCTGGCCCCATGAGTCAAACTGTCAGGGGATTTGTTGTAAGTAATGGTCATTTGTGTTTCATAATTATCTTGAATAAACACAATTAGTTCCACATTCTGCTGTTTTCTTCCTAAGGCATCTGTAAACATTCTGTACTATTCTAGCAAATGGCTTTTGGCAATCATTAGGAAAAAAAAAATCCCACAGCAAAATGGTTCCCAGTGGATCCTTCTAATTTATTCTAAGGAGCATGCCCAGAGGAGTAATGAGACCTACTAGACAGTAATGGCAAAGGGATATTATCTTTCACTTAGTTAACCATTGTAACCCACTTTGAAATATCTCCAATCACAGTCCTCATGTGGTTAAATTAGAACGCAGACTTCAGAGTTTTCACTTCAGGGTTTCTCCCAAAAGCCATCCTAATGTATTTGGTGTAGAAATAATGTAGGCATCCTGCTCCCATTCTCCCATTAAGGAGAATATACAACAAAGCTAGCTGAAAGTGTTACTGAAACAGAGAAAAAAAAAGGGAAGTGCAGAAGATTTTGACAGCACCAGGCATGCAAAAATCTGGTTTTTTATCAAAGCTGCTGATTCTTTGTAGCCTTTGGGCACTGGACAATTTACTTGTCCTCTCTGTGCCCCATTTATTCTGTCTGTGACATAGGGACACATAGAATTTGTCAACTTTTGTAATTCTCTTTAGATTCAAGACATTGAAAATTCATAGCAATACAATCCCCTATATATTATTGGCACCAGGTTTATGTACGGTTAAGATAATAGAATAATATTTCTTTAAGATAATGGACTCTATGTCTTTTTAGATTATGCATTAGAGAAACAGGAAATCAATATTCCCAGTCCATTAAATATAAATAAAATGTTGAAAAAAATATTATTAAATAAGGATAAAGAAGCACCACAGTTCTCATTCTAGTAAAGAGGCAGTTAAAACCAGGAGGAAAGTGTCAATTGGTAAAATTAGCTAAAAAAGTTACTCTGAGTTTTTGCCCTACATTTGGACTATCAAAACTGAGGCAAACTTTTCAAAGCAAATTGCTGAGGATTGCCAAGTTAACAAGCTGTTCTGTGCTGCAAGGGACATATTTATGGACATACTTTCAACAAGACGTACCTAGTGCTACCAAGCTGTGCTGTACTAAAGAGCAGTAAGTATCAGATAAACTGATTTTTTTTAATAAAAGATTTCACACATAAGAATGATTAAATTCAGCTCAAATATTCAAAGTGTACAAACTTCTCCCTCCTCCCCAATCCACTCCTCTTGTCTGCTACAATAGTATCTAAAAAAAGTAAGAAAAGCCAGAAAATTCACAGATAAGAAGATACAGAATTTTATAATTCATGGACTTGTGAAGAAGACACAGCAAAATTAATTATGGATGAATACTAGGGCTCCAGTAGTAATTTTTATTTTAGTGGGGTTATGTGTAGCATCTTTAATGACGTTTCAGAGTATGAATTTTGAATCTCTCAGTTTCTTGTTCCTTAAGGACCGTGCTTTCAAGATGTTTTACAACCTTTTCTCAAGAAAAACTCTAAAAACTACTTCTAGCCTACAAGACCGACAAAGCTAATATAGCAAGCAAGAATACCTAGGCAAACAGCTAACTTCTCGTCACTTTTTATAGGGGGAATGGATTTTAATGGCAATTTTTTTCAAAATCAACCTTAACCATTTGTATGCCATGGGCCAAATACACTGAATTTACTCTAAGTGACTACCAAGGCAGGTGTTATCTCCTGACACAGGACGGTTTAACACATCCACAATCTTCTGCACCTCCTAGCCCTCAGGAACATTACTGTTCACAAAAAGGTAAAGTACTGAATATGTGTACCTTTCCCATTACTGGGAGCTATCCAGGCATCATTTGTCTAAGCTCACCAGTGATGCTGCAAAATGTACCAGGGAAAGTCTACATAGCCCGTAAACAAAGACACCTTTAATTAAATACATTTTCCTTCAACCTCCTTTGTGCTACCTGGTTCAAATTAGAAATGATGCAGTGAATAGAAAAAGATTTGTGTTCGTGAATGTGTTTCAGAACTAGCTAGGCATTTTGGGTCTTCTTGTATGTCCAGAAACATTGTAAGCTTCACTGGTATGTGTCAGATATTTCTCTCTCTTAGAAGAGACCTATTTTCTGGTATTGTCCTTCTTTGAGAGTCTTGCAATGTCCTTCATTAATGTGCAGGAGCTCAAGATGAAGTTTATTCCAAACAGAACCAGAATGTCACTCACCAGGAGGTAACTTCAAGATTTTCAAAATGCTTTAAGTAATTTAATTTTTTTCCTGTTCCCCTTTCTTCCACATAACTTTAACCATGTTTCTGCATAGCTGCAGTCTCCCATGTCGTTTGTACACTGGAAGTGTCATATAGAACATATATGTCCATCTTCATTTAGCTTGGGTATCAGATGGAACAATGCCACTCAGAACACATTTTAATTTTTCCATGTTGTGGACAAACATGGGGTTTAGTTTGCACTGTTTTAAACCACAAAGCTCCTAATGGGTTGAATAGAGGAAAAAAATAAAAAAGGAGTTTGAATTACAGAAGAGCAATAACAGAATTTAATCTGAATAAGTAATCTGCATGCAACACAAAAACCAGAGCACTGCAGAATGTTTTCTCACTTTCCTTCTGGACTCTTACTGCTCTCAAAAAATGGCTTAATATTTACCTTTGAGAATAACTTTAACCTTAGGGGATTTCAGGGACATATATTATTTTACCTTTAGCAAACAGAGCAATATCCCTTACTAAAATATCTGAAAATACATTCATTCCAGTGCCTATAAGTCACTGTGTTTTAAGTGCAAATGCGAGTTTTGAAGGATTTTTCCCTCCTAGTTTTGGTAAGAGATATTTAAGCAGAAAGAGCAGCTTGTTTCCTTGACAGCAGAGAAGCAACTGTTTTGCTTTTCTTTGTTCCATGTCTGTTCAACATACTGTATCCATAGAAATAGCTGCTGTCCCAGAAGTTCAAGCATTTTTTATTATATATATCCAAAGACTCAGCTCATGCTACCATAACTTTGCATAGTTTCTATCATAAAATTTCAGAAATTAAAAAAAAAAAAAATGCAAAAGAAAGCAAAGATTACCAAGGCAACAGTGTAAATTCTGTATTTTCTGATTTATACGTAACATTTCAAAAATATCAATATTCAGCTACACGTTTAAAAAATAAAGACAAATGTAATGCATTGCTTATAAGCCATGTTACTAACTGGCTGTGACAATAGAAACTGCTGCTTTTGGGTTTGCCATTTTTGTGACACATAACATGAGGGACTGTTCATTTGCACCAAGCATGCTAGTATTGCAGTAGAGCTAATACTTCACCAATTATCTCCCCTGATTTTAGCCAAGAAATACTGTAAAAACAGGTACTCTAGGTTTCATATTTAGGGGCCAGGGTCTCATTTTAAAGGCAAAGGGTCTCATTTTAAAGCTGATGAACAGTACCTGCAAACATGTTCTATCTTGCCTTCCTCCTTCTCAGCCTCATGTGCCACCCAGCTCCACCCCTACACAAAAAACACCATGAAAACTGTAGCTTTGTGCACTCTCTGAGATTAGGTGACAAATATTTTAATGATTGAGATTGGAAAGGTCTTAGCCAAGACAAGGATGAGAGCCTTGGGCTCCATGTTCTCCTCTAACATGGCGTTTTACAAAGACACTTCCCACCATTTGACAAGTTTTGCGAGGAAGGATGAGTCCCAAAGAGCTATGAAACAGTGAGAAGGGATATGGCAACAAGGTTATAACTGAAACAGATTTGTAACTTCTGCTCCCATCTCCTTTGCCTATAGTTGTTTACAAAACACTGGGTGTGCATGCAGAAACCACAAAAGCAGCTCCTACCATCCTGAAGAACAAACCACCCTCCAGGTTTCAGGATTTAGATAGTCCCCTGCCACAAGTGCCACGGTCCAGGCTGCTCCGTGATGGCTGGTGTATGGAGAGGGGCTTAATTAAATCACAAATCACACAATTCCAGGGTGAGGCCTGATTGCTGTTTGACTCAGGATAGACTTATTTTTCATTTTCCTCCAGAAAATAAGCTGTCTCTTAGCACTATGCTACCTAGCTCAGAGTGGCTCTCTTGGTGACCCTCGGGTGACGGAGTGAGGAGGGCACCTGTGATTAGGTCTGGCTGTGCCGTGGGAAGTGTGAACCCCCATGCACGCCTGGCCTTCCTTGGCTGTGGAATATTGATGAGCTGTGAAAAAAAAGCAGTGAGGCTTGTTCTTGTGATTTGCTGTGCCTGATAGCTCTGTCTCTATATATGTATATGCGTATATGTTTACACGTGCGCTAGTGTGGCTGTAAGTACATAGTCTCGAAATATAAATAAATACAAATAAGCACGCATTCACATATCTGCAAAATATTTATACAGATAAAAAGAAGGGGAGGAAGGGGAACGGTGATGAAAATCAGCATTTTTGCTCAAAGAACTTACTGTGCACGGGGGGAAATGTATTGGCAATGGATTTTTTTTCCCTCTAAGCCTCAGTTCAACTTCACAAAACCCGATTTCCAGCATGGCCCTCATACAACTGCTTTTATCACTTTCTCTCATTGTGTCCTTATGTACAAGGGTAAAGACTATTCTATCGCATCCAAGTACAGTGTGCTAAAGGGAGTGTGAGCAGTGGGGAGCCGTGCCTGTGCCACTGTCCTTTGCCTGTTCCTGATTCCATGGCCTGAGGCAATGGTTTGCATTTTTAGGACAACAGCCGGCTATCTGCAAGCAGGAGACCACTCGTCAGGCTTCATTACTGCACACAAAATGACACTAGTGAGCCTGTGGTCACAACTGTGCTTATGGTGCGCTGAAAAGCCATTACATCTCATTGCAACAAAAAACTGCATGAATGTACAGCCTGACCAGCCCCATAAATTGCCAAAATCCTGACAGGTCAGCTTATTTATGCAATGTGGTACCTGCGTTACAAATTTCTGAACAGAAGTAATAGTGAGGGACTAGTAACTAAGGAATCTTTTCATCAAAAATGTTATAATTTAATAGACAATGTTCCTGGTTTTTTTATTGAGTACTGAGAAAATAAGGAATTTGATTCTGCCGCATGCTTGCAGCATTAGCCACGGGCAGCTAAAGTGTCTTCTCCTTCTCCACATTAACAACCATAGAGCACAGTTAAAATCTAATGACTAGCATGAATGGACTTTCATGTTTGATAGTTATTTTTCATTGTTTAAATTTTTGGTATTATACAGATCACATTGACATATCTGATACATATTAGCTTAACTATAAATGAACTGGTTTCTACTATAATTACAGAAATTATTATTTGTTTAAGTCAGGCAGTGGCTATATCTAAATGTTGCATGTAATAGGTAAAACTCAAAGAAACAAAGAAAATGCAGCCATTAGGATTCTGGAACATTCCTTTCTAAAGGACATTCATATCATGTGGCTAACACTTATTTATGTCTCATATAATTGGTACTCACTGGCAAGTGTTGTGAAAAAAAGAATCGTGGGCCAGATTCTGATCTTGTGTGAGTGCTTATGTGTACATATAAAGAGAGAGAGGAAATAATTTTATCCTTGTGAAACAAGATAAGTAGAAAGAGGGATTCTCTTTTTTTGAGGTCAGATTCTATAACTGGGGAAAGCAGAGAGGTTTCCAGGTCCACAGTGTCTTTCTCAAGTAATCCTACTTCTCTAGCATAATTTCCTGGTTACAGTTATTGTAATATAATATAATATAATATAATATTGTTGAGTAACTTCAGATCTCTGTTGGAATTGTGTCAGTGCATGGACATTGGATCATCAACAAGATGTTTCTTTATTAATAAAACTGTTGCTGTAACTATCAAATATTATGACGTGTTTTCCTTAAAATGTATTCCCTTTCATATTCTAGGTTCCAAATGCTCACAAACATGCATGCAGCAATAGATTATTGTGATAGGGGGAAACTCATTGTTGTCAAAATTTCTAACTGGTCCTTCCAAGTGGAGGGGTTTAACTATAGGTCCTGCATCTAACTATAGGTCCTGCATCTAACTTCTTAGTGAGAGGCAGAGCTCTGCAAAGCACATATTTCTACTGCAATAATATCTGGCCTTCAAGCTTAGCCCTTTACTTTCTTCAAATGTAAAGGACACTGGGTATGCCAAAACGTGGAGGAGAGATGTTGTTGGCAGCAAATACTTCAGAGGACTCAGCCATGTGGATTGAACTTTACCTGGAAGCTGCATTAAACTTTTCCAAGGCCTCTGGGGTTGAAAACATGCAGGATGCTGTCACATTGATTAAATATATGAGTCTTGACAGAAGGTCCATCAGCTGTAACTTTGAAGGCCACAGATATTATGGAAGTATAAAAGCAGCCGATAGATCTGTGAATGGTAATGCATTACTTTAAAAAGATTGATATATAGCTACGGTAACACCTATCAGTAAGAGGAACTAATATGTCAGAGGTTTCTCAGCAGTTATCAAGTTGCTCCTATAGTGACCCTTGCCACAGATATGTGGATGTTGGCATCCTGTAACATGCTTCATCCCAGTATATATGGAAAAATGTGCAGGTAATTGCTTTCAGCAGTTCACACTGGAGTCACTAGATGTAAATTTTATTGAAAACTGCAGGGTTGTTAGGTTTGCATCCAAACTTAAGGATCAAGATTACATGACCTTAGTGCTAGGGAAGGTCCTATAATAAAGTCCAGCATTACTTTTGTCTTGATGGCTTACACATGACCCTTTATGAATAAGTATCATGTTCTCTAGAGTAAAGGTGGAGCGTGGGCATGTGCACTCCTGATTATAAAGACTTTTGCCAGGGAGATGAAGATTCCTGAAGATCGGCTGAGATACAGCAATAGGACTGGTACTTGGTGCTAACAAGCAGCACTATGAAAGAGACAGTAAGTTATCCCTTGGTACTGCATAAGCCATCTCCATGACACTTCATTTTCATCAGAGATGTGAGCTGACCCATATGCCTTATTTTGCGCCTGATAAGCGTAAATATCACATTTGGACATCTCTATTGCCATGGGGTGTGATGGGGTTTGTTATGGAACTAACCACTGTGCAGAAACAGCTTTACATACAAGGTTAACAGGAGATAGAGGCTTGCCTGGTCGCAATATCAGAGTGCATTATAGTCTAATGATTATAATGATCCCACAAGTTTTGCAGGTGTTCGGATCTGCGTACCTTCTGTGAAGGTCCCGAATCACGAAGATAGAAAACTCATGAATATGTAATTAAGCCCTGCCCACTGCCCTACCCCCCTCAGCTCCAGATTTCTGGAAGGTGCTTCTGTATGTTTAATAACATCTGAGAGAGTTACTGGGCAATAGGATAACACTAAATTAAGCAAAAGGAACATCAGCAGCTGGTTTTTTAATACTCCTTCACCTCTAGTTCCTCCTAAAGCCCAAGATTCTGGAGTCTAAAGGAAGGAACAAGAGTAATAAATACTTATTTGTTGTATAGTGCTACACTTTACATGCTAAATATGCTTCCTGTATTTTACTTGAAAGGTGACCACAACATTCCAGTATAGAAAGTGGCTTTCAAGAGATGAGAAAAGCTGAAGTAGATACTAAGTAATGTGTATTTTCATGCAATAAAAGCAGTATTTCCTGGGCCTGCTGAATATCATCCAAAGAACCTATAGCTCTAAAGCCAACTAAATTGCAGACAAGACCAACAGTGACAGACAAGGCTCCTTGCACAACTTAGCACCATCAGCTTCTGGTATTTGTTTTCATTTTCCTCAGTTTGTTCTAGGATATAAGTTGGGATAATTTTTTATATTTTTATGGAAATGTTAAGTTGACCTATTCAGTGAACCATGGAAAAAACACACATGCACAAAGAGACATGATAATCTGCCTTCTGTATTTCTGAAGTTGCTGAGCTACAGGGCTACTGGAGCAACTAGAGTTAAGCCAGCAACAGAACTCCCTGTCTGTGCAATGGGATGAGCATTGGCATCCTAAGTAATGTAAGTTGGGGAAAAAATGTAGATTTATAGAGTCTTGTGAGTGGTCATGGGTGCAATACTAACCCATGTGCGATTAGTACAGTTATCATATTCAGGGCTCAGCAGTTCACTATCTCAAATACAAGTTATACCACCTCACATCAAGCCTCAGTCCCTCAAAAACAAGCTACTATACCCCAGTGCAGTTAATTTTACGCAGCAGAAAAATTTAATTGTTATTTCAGTTCCCTCTTACCTTGTAAACAAAACATATCAGTTAGGCTATGTGATGGGAAGACTGTGCAATTTTTGGTTGAATTCAGGATGTTTCCCCATCAGAAATCTGGGTCACTAGAGCTGCCCTTCTCCCTAATTCCATTTAATGTAGTTATTCCTCTTCTAAAACAGACATGCCTCAAGACACTACATGCTACAAGTCAGCCACAGGTGATGTACAATGGCATGGCCTTACAGAGATTTCCAGCAGTTGTCATGAGTAGAGAGAACCCAGAAGAGAAACCAGATCCCAGAGCCTGGTACACTCCTTCCTCACCTCTACTTCTGCATTGAATCCTGAAACATTTTATGCAGCCAAAAGTCTTGCTGAGTATTTTGTTGTCATCAGTTCCTCACTCATCCATGTCTTCAAACTTTTTAATGCTGTAGGGATAAGAGATTGTTACACTACCTACAGAAAATGATGACATAATCGTGGTACTGTAGAAAACTCTTAGATATGTGGATATTCCAATTTATTTTAAGTGTTCCATCTGGAATATCATAATGCACTATTTACTGCTGTTCCTATATTTAAAACTGATAGGCTACACTTAGAGTAGCTGTTAAGATAATAACCAATGAGGGACAGATTGATATATAACTTAATATGCCAGCCTATTAAAAGCTTTTAAAGTAGTTCAAACCCATTTCATCTTCAAGGTTTACACATCTGTAGCCTTACAATTTCTAGGGCAAAAATCGCTTAGGACTTACTTGGTCTTTGAAGTCCAAGGTTATCACGTAAGACAATCTTCCCCAGGAATACTGTATTTGCCAAATACCCTGATGCATTGCCTTTAAAAATCTAACAAAACATGAGTCCCAAGTACAATTTTTTATTACATCAAAAATTATTCCTCCTTTCCCCTTTCCCTTCTACCCCTTTTAATTCTGAGCAGTTAGCCTTCAAAACTGGCGGTGATTTTTTACTCAAGCTTACACTGAAAACCTGCTGAAGTAAAGTCAGCACAGAAATACAAAGCAAGACCCATAATTGCTACCTCAAAATTCTTCGTTCTTCTATGAGGGCATGAGTCTCGTCTCATAAACCAAGCATGGAGTGAAAACATCATGCTGTTATGAACTAGAAGAAGGTAGAAGGGCCCTTCAGAGGCACCTCAATAGGCTAGAGAGATGGGCAGATTCTAACAACATGAGATTTAACAAGTCCAAATGCTGAGTTCTTCACTTTGGACACAATAATCCCGTGCACCGATATCGGCCGGGGAATGAGTGGCTAGAGAGAGGTGAAATGG
>WEKX01001807.1:159-19169 GCA_013390025.1 Pitta sordida | reverse complement strand
CCCCCCCTTCCCCCGCCCCGCTGCTAGCTACACACCCTCCACTAATTATGTCTGGAGGGCTGTCCTGGGAGCCCTGGATCACACTGTAGTACCTAATTAAATCAGAGGAAGAGCCTTTTGGTGCCTCCCAGCTGTGGAATCCGGGATCCAGGACGTTATGTGCACCTGTGGGGTTACACAAGTTGCTGAAAATCCAACCGTGACTAATTGAATACACGAATATGCAAACTGTGAATATGCAGCATTTCTCTGTATATATACACATATACAACTTGAATCCCTCTAGAACCCCAGCTCAGACAGCAGCTGGTCCTGTATCCACAGTCTCCCCTGTTGCTGTCACCTGGAGACATGAGCCCTGGAGGCTGCTGCCCCTCTGCAGCTGCTGGTGCAGACCCTGCACTCACACAGAGACAGAGACACACACGTACGCACCCCCAAAGCTGGCACTGGGTTTTACTCACTTGGATCTCTTCAGTTGCTGCCACCCAGCCACATGGAACTACTGATCCCATGGTCTGACTGAAGTTGCTGGCACCCAGACACGAGCACAGACACACCCAGTGGAGTCTCTCACTCAGGAAAGAGTTATAAAGGAATTTGAAAAGATGATAGAGTAACCTAAGCTAGTCAGGTGCAGCCTATGGCCAGAGAAGCACACCAAAGAGCAAACCGGACTCCTTGTACCCCTTGTGTTCCTTCACAAGTTGCCTAGATTGCCTCCTTTACCCACCTTTGGCTGGTTCCCTAAATAGCTCGGAGTAAATCTTGAAATGCATTTACCTTTCATACCGTCATATGATTGTATCTCTTGGGCACATTTCTCTACCCTTGACTAGGATAAAAACCATGAGATTGTGGTGTGGGCTTAATAACTAACCTGTAGTGCTGAGGTTTTACAGGAGCAGCTCTGAGAGAAGTGTAGACAGAGCAACCCTACTGTGGAGTCTTTAATTTGGGATCCCTCCTTGCTTTTGTACTCCTGAACTTCTTGGAGCTTGTGGAGATGAGTCTTTTCAGGGCTGATGGCCCCTGTGATGAGTGTGACAGTAACTGGAAATAGTATTATTTGAGTCTTCTCACCTGCCATTATCTCTCTATCCTCTTTTGTAGACGTGCAGATGGACTTCAGTCACATGAAAATCTTTTATTGGGAACAAATGGAGATTTTAGAAGCTTCCCTATGATTCTCTGAGAGCTTATAACAGCTGTACATGACAGAAAAACAACTGAAATGGCTGAAGCTGTATCTGTGTAAGGTCCTGCACACCTGTTTGAAAAACAGCTGAAGGAGTTTTAAACAACATGATGAGCTTTGTAGAGAGGAATTTGAGCTCTGCAAATATGGAATTTTTATTCTACCTATCTTGTAAATGTAGTCAGTTACTTTTTGTCGCTTCTTTCCTCATCCAAATGAAAGAATTTCACAATAACTTGAGTGAAAGTTGTTTCACATTTGTTAGATAATTCAGTCCCGGGGAGTCTTCTGCAGAGAAGAACTGAGAGCTGGGGACAGGGGCTGCTTTAAACCATCTTGCCTGGTTCTTCTACAATACCTGTCAGAACTCTTAGATCTCATTCTCAGTTAACCAAGCAGCTTCTGTCCTTCAATATCATGTGGAAATTGCTACATTGGATTGAGACATAATGTTCTATGGCTAAATGAGCAGGAAGAATGTCATAGCTTCTCTAAGGGCAGCAGAATTTCTAAGCATTTAGGGTAATTTGCATCTAAAATTTTCATCTTAAAAGTAAAAAAGTGCCCTTTTTCCATACAATAGTTTCCATAATTCTATTTTTATTGACAACTGTGTTATTGATAGTACCTAGCAAAAACTTGAAATCTGGAAAATTTTGACCATCTCTGATTTACATTATTCTAAGAAAGTGAAGGGATAGATAGGCCTGTTTTGTGGCTTTTGTTCTGGTTTCAGTGTTTTTATTAATCTAGTTATTTCAAATGATAGATTGTATTTCAACCCTTACTCTTTCAACTCAGTCCCTATTTTTCAACTTGATGGCCCTTGACAGGCACAGAAGAAAGTATTTCAGAGCATATAAAATGTCTCTCATAAATGTTCTGTTAGAATCCCAGCAATCGTCTACTTGCATAGTTGTACACTGTTGTATTTCAGATGACAGGTCTGAGTTCACTGTGCAACAGACATCAACTCATTGTCTGCCCTCTTGCAAAGGTAATGCAGTAAAGGCAGTACACATGGAAAAAATATGAGGACATAATCAGCTAAAGAAAAAAGAATGTGAAGAAATCTTTGCAGTATAGATTGTCCTGTCCACTGTGGTCTGGACACTTTTCACCACCATACAGAGGGAATAATTCCATGGAGATCTGTAGGCTGTACAAACGCACATTTTCACTGTGTCAAGAGTGAACCAAATCTGGCATGGTTTTTGCCACTAAGTTATGTCATAACAACTGGATCCAGATTATTCTGGTTTGCAAATGCTACAGTTTTATGGCAATATGAACTGTATGACATTGCAAAATGAGTAAGACACCTTTTATTTTTTATTATTCTCTTCAAATTTTTGGTCAACTTGCTAGTTCCCCGTTAAACTCATACATTTGGCAAAACATTCATGCATATATATATATTGTGGGGATCTGATGCTGTACTGACTCCATCTGTGTTAAAGCAGTCCTTTCAGTCCTTACGAAAGGATACGTTACGAAATGTTCTGTTCATTGCACAAACGTGTTAGGCCTTCCATGTGCACTGTTCTTCGACAGCTGCTTAGCCATGGGCTTCTTTTGACTTCATTCAGGTGACTTTAAAAGCTAATGACAGAAACACTTGTTAAGAATAGTGAGTGGCTCAGCCCCATGGCACAGCAGAATATCTTGTTATCACAGTGAAAGAAAATTCAGTCACCTTTATTTAGGGGTTACTTTGTGCATCCACTTGTGTTGCATTTTGCAGTTATTCTTGTTTAGTTACTCCACTGACCTGACCCCCCCACCCCACCCTCTTTACCAGCTTTACTGTATTTACTGGTTTTACTGTATTTAATGTAATTACCATATTGATTGTATTTACCATATTTACTGCTACTTTGTGAGTTTTGTTTATTGCGGCATCTTTCTGGAACTGACCCTCTGCGATATTAGAGAGATTACTGTATTTCTATGCTGCAATTGCACAGCTATGCTCAGTTGTTGTAATGAGCCTGGGCTCCTCAGTTTAAGAAGGATGTTGAGCTGCTTGAGAGAGTCCAGAGAAGGGAGACAAGGATGGTGAAAGGACTGGGGACAAGCCCCATGGGGCGTGGCTACAGGAACTGGGGTTGTTCAGCCTGGAGAAGAGGAGGCTCAGTGGCAACCTAATTGCTGTTTACAACTCCCTGAGGGGAGGTTACCACCAGGTGGGTGGGGATCTCTTCTCTCAGGCTGACGACACCAGAACGAGAGGACATGGCCTTAAGCTATGCCAGGGGAGGTTTAGACTGAATGTTAGGAAGAGGTTTTTCACAGAGAGAGTGATCTCTCATTGGAATGGTCTGCCCAAGGAGGTGGTGGAGTGGCCATCCCTGGAGGTGTTTAAGAGAAGACTGGATGAGGAGCTCAGTAACATGGTCTAGTCGGTGGGGAGTTGGACTAGATGATCCTGAGTGTCCCTTCCAGCTCAGAATAGCCTGTGAGCCTGGCCATCATGTCACACCATCCTGTTGATGTTTGCTGTGTGCCTTTCTACCAAGGTTCGAGGGCTCCAGTTTATCTGAGCTCAAGTTCCATTATATTTTGCTGCAGGTAATTTAGAGACTCTGTCCTCTGGGATCTATATATTTTCTGTGAACTCTTAGATTTTGGTAGCTACACTATCATAGAAGGGGAAATAGTGAAGCAAAATTCTTTTATTTTTCTGTTATTAAATGGCCATGATAAACCAAGAGGTCTCAACAGAAGTTTCATGAAAAGTATGTTGCATGTTATGTCACAAAGGAAACAAAAATAGAAATAATTTTAAATAGGGACTTTTTTATTGTAGCAGATTTTGGTTGCTTCCATATGGTTTATTAAATTTGTTTCCTTCCTTGGATGTGTGAAGTTTCTTATATCTTAAAAGACAGATTTTTTCATGGACTATATTTTGGTATCTTATGTGCAATTAGTAGTCTGTGGATGAGGTTGGAAAAAATATAGCAAAGATAACTTACACAATATCAGGAAAATCATTGACAGAGTCTAGCATAAAACTTAGCAGAAAACCAAAGACCTAATAATTAACTTTAAAAGTCAATATCTCACTGGTTATTAGTACTCTACTCTTAATGGTGGGTGAACCCTTGTTGCTAATTATTAGGAAGCTATTCAGCATCTATTTGAATCTGATCTATCTCGTATCTATATCTGATATGTATCTGATACATATATGTAACTGATATATCACACAAATTTACATATCACATATTTAGTCAAGTAGATCTAGGTCATTAAGTAACTCAACCTTGCAAGGTTTACTATGGTTCACCTTGGTAGCTCATATATGAGCCACGTTACTAAATCGCATCATCACAAAAGATTTCACACATCCCTCTCCCACCCTCTGTCTCACAGTGTTGCAGAAAAAGAAGTAAACTGAAAAGAACATAGTTTCAACT
Organism: Pitta sordida; assembly: GCA_013390025.1. Taxonomy (NCBI): domain Eukaryota; kingdom Metazoa; phylum Chordata; class Aves; order Passeriformes; family Pittidae; genus Pitta; species Pitta sordida. The sequence continues at coordinate 14,549 of WEKX01001807.1, read as the reverse complement.
CTTTCAACTCAGAGCTTCATCCCTTATGCCTGCAGAGGTGTTTATGACTCTACAAATACTCTGGAAAAGTAAAGCAAGATCTGGAAGTGAATTAAGCCTGGAGACCTGTGAAAGGGCAAGAGAGACATAGGTAGCACTTGTGCAGGATTAGCCACACTGGAGGATTGTCAGCTCACCTCAGGTCAGGGACTGCACATAGTTCAAAGTCTGATAGCCACCTGGAAGTCATGTTATCAGCACCTAAAAGACTAGAAGAAACTTCGAGTTGTGTAGGAAATATTAATTTCTGTGAAAAGCATGTACCATTTTTATGCATGATGAAATTTATGATACTTCATATAGTACTTGTGCACAGAGTCAGTGCTTGCTGTTGTTGAAGGTGTTACAATTTAGGACTGAGGACTTCGTCAGAAGTAGGCCAGTTTATATATCTGGAGGGTCTCACCACTATCTAAAGCTCTGGACAAAAAAAAAACCTTTCAGAATTTCTGTTAATTAATTTACCCTAGTGATTTGAATCTAACCCAAGGATGCTTATAAGACTGTAATGTGTGCTCTCCTGAGCAAAACCAGATGAATAGAAGTGAATCTCATTATGCAAAAATCTTGAAGGTGCAAGAACTGTGAATTCCAAAAATATTCTCCATGTGTAGAGCAGTGACACCTGATGAGAGTTTGATATTAAGGGGAAATGTGAAATATGCATTTAATTGCAGCTTTCTATCCTCTGCAAAACTATTTGGGTGGATTACCATCCATCGGCTTTGCAGGTCCTCTTTTGATAACGACCAAATAAAGTTTTCGTCTGAGTGGAAAATGGATTGCAATCCTGAATTTACTATCTGCATTTCCACAAGAAAAATATATATGCATATCACACTGTGCCGATTTCTTGTGAAAACTCAAATAAAATTTTTCATAAGACAAGTGGGAAAATAAGTTTTTATCTTTTAAAAGTGACCACTCAATTGAATACAGAATCTTTTCTTAAAAGTTTTTTCTGTTTTTTGGGGATGCAAATTTCATGTACTTTCTGCAAATCTGCTTGAAAGAAATTTCAGACTTTTTTCACTGGCAGAAAGACCTCTTCAGCTTAAATAATTGACCAGTTTGATTAATTTATCAGTTTGACTCTGAAAATTAAAACTTTGTACCCTATCTGTTCTAATTTATTCTTCCACTTAACTGAGGCAATTGCACGGTACGTTTGGTGAAGGATAATTTCAATGACCAGCTCTGCTAGTACTGCTCGAGGCAACAAAGACAATGTAAAATAATTTTTTTGTCACTTTCTTGATTATTTAGTGGATATTTTTTAGCACACAAAGGCAGCTATATGATCCATCATTAGCAAGTTTGCAGATGACACCAAGTTGGGAGTAGGGGTCAATCTGTCAGAGGGTAGGAGAGCTCTGCAGAGAGACCTTGATAAGCTGGATAGATGGGCTAAATCAAATAACATGAGATTTAACAAGTCTAAGTGCAGAGTTCTACACATTGGCCACAATAACCCTATGCAGAACTATATGTTGGGAACCGAGTGGCAGAAGAGTGACCAGGCAGAGAAGGACTTGGGAGTAGTGGTTGATAGGAAACTTAACATGAGCTAGCAGTGTGCCCGGGTGGCTAAGAAGGCGAATAGCATCCTGGCCTATATCAGGAATAATGTGGCCAGTAGGACCAGGGAAGTGATTCTTCCCCTGTACTCAGCACAGGTTAGGCCACATCTTGAGTACTGTGTCCACTTCTGCACTTCTTAGTTTAAGAGGAATGTTGAGATGCTTGAACATGTTCAGAGAAGGGCAACGAGGATGGTGAAGGGGCTGGAGTACAGGCCCTATGAAGAGCGACTGAGAGAGCTGGGATTGTTTAGCCTGGAGAAGAGGAGGCTGAGGGGTGACCTTACTGCTCTATACAACTACATGAAAGGACGTTATATTCAGGTAAGGGTCAGTCTCTTCTCACAGACAAAGTGAGAGAATGAGAGGATGCAACCTTAAGCTGTGTCAGGGGAGGTTTAGACTGGATGTTAGGAAAACAAGAGGGCACGGCCTCAAGCTACGACAGGGGAGGTTCAATCTTAACGTTAGGAAGTGGTTTTTCACAGAGACAGTAATTGCANGAGATTGGATGAGATACTTAGTGCCATGATTTAGATGATAAGATGGTGTTAGGTAACAGGTTAGACTCCATGATCTCCATGGTCTTTTCCAACCTTCTGTGATTCTGTGATTAGTGTTGCTACGTTTTCACTCTCTACCTGTGAAGCAAATGTTTCTGCCTTGTCTGTGTGAAAAAAGTGTGCAAATCTATAGCAGATCATTGTCCTGACAGAATATGTTCCATTAATATTTACTAAATGCAACAACTGTATTTAGTTTGTGTAATCATCCTTATTTGTTTGCCGTGTAATTCTTACCTCTATTGTGGTCTTTCAGCCAGTATTTACCATTTAATGCTGCCATTTAATTCTCATTCTTTAAGCTGTCTTGNCCTTCCCTTCCCTTCCCTTCCCTCTTTTTAAACAACTAACAGTGTCTGCTTGTGAAAGGAACACGAATGGCATGAGAAGGTTGCAGGTCTTTGAAATAAGGTGGTCTTGCTGATAACATAACCATGAGATATAATGAATCTAGAATTTGAAGAAAGCTGCAAACTAATTTTCAGTGATGAACAGCTCTATGACGTGCATCTAAGGTCAGATGAGGAAAAAGGTCTTGTGTAAATCTGGCTTCTTGAGCTGAGAGGTAACCATCCTCTGTACCAAGAAACTTCTTTGAATGGTCTTTTAAGGTTTTTTGATAAAAATCTTATATACTTTTATAATTACCTCTTTTGTTTTATCATTAATTACAATAGAAGAGGGCAGAAACCAGGAAGGGAAGGACGATCAAAAGAGACTATGAAGCAATTGTTCTAAAGATTATTTTTTCTTTGGAAAAAACTTTGTTTATTGAAAATGTCCAGAGAACTAGGTAAAGGTTTCATTATTTGAATTCTGACCAGTGTCAGAGATGAAAGGTAACTAGACTTATATTTCAGGAAAAAGTAAAGTGAAGAATAGAGATGCATATCCTTAACATTAATATAAAGTTAATTTTGATTTACTAATTAAATTATATTTGTACCAACCTACTGATTTCCTGTTGGTTGTGTGTGTGTATCTAAAAAGTAGAATTTAGTCCAGTGACCTCATCTGCTGTTGCATAAAGTAACCAGTTTATTTTGATAGGAAAAACCACAGGGGAAAAAAATGCATATATCTGTATGAATTAATTTGATTTAACTACTGCAGGATTGGATTTAATGATTAAACACACTCTCTTCTAGGCTAAAAAACAGGTACCAGATGGTACGCATAGGAAAATATGTTTGCTCTATACCTGCAGGTTTTGAAGTAAAATACAACCTTCCTAACATCTGGCATACCACCTCAGGACATCTGAAAGTGCACAAAGTGGACAGATATTATCAGATTACAGAAGGCTATGTTGAGTAGATTCAATCTTAGTTTTGTACAAAATAGTTAGGAACATAAACAGCATACCAAGAAATATCACTTCCATACAACATTTTAGATCTAATTTGTAGATTGCCAGTTGTGCAATACCAAATTTCTTAGGATAGATGTAATTGTCATATATAATTTATTTTATAGTTTCCATTGTTAAACAGAAAAATGTACAGAGAGTTATCTAAAAATGTGTTGACATGCTGGCTCGTATATAAATAATAAATACTTTTGTATTATTTCCTAAGGGAGCTGTCAAAGAAGAACTCAAACAACCCATGGTATCTTTTCTTTTTCAGTAGGGTTGACACAAATGACATTGTTGTTCCAGTTGAACACAGGATCTGGATAAGTCTAGATACATCAGTAACTCAATACAGTTGTATTATCTTACAGAACTGTATGGATACATACAGTCCCATTTGAATTACTGTAGAGGTTGTGTTTACAGTGTACAATGCAGTAGTAGGGAATACTGTAGTGACTATAAGCCTAGCTTTCTCCTTAACCTACTCGGGGTTTTTAACATGAGTAGCCTTCCCCTTGGTCTTCAAGATAGCTCAAATGTCTCCACAGAGTGTTATGAATCTTTTATTACCAAACTGGTAAATTCCATACAATATTGAGTGCCTTCTTTAAAGTTCTTAGTACACCAAAATTCTGTGGCATATAGACTAACTATTAATAATCATGTGATCATACAAATTGACATTTTATTTTGAATAAACAATGTAGAAAAAATACATTTCTTGTATTGTACCTGAGCTGTTGTATTGGGTTGCCCAGTTAAATAGTCTGTCCCTGGAAGTGTAAGAGGAATAAGTAGTCTGATATCCATGCTGGATTGACTTTGACTCCCCATTTCAAATGAACAGAGGAGGTGCCTGAAGCTAAGGCTTCAGGGACAAAAGACAGTAGTACGTAGTTCTGCTGCCATACTAAACAGCCTGAAGGAGCTGGTGGAATCTCCTCATGCAACTGGTGTTAAATGTATTCTAACCATTCAGATGTTTTGTGCTCTGCTGGTGAGTTGTAGTTTGAATATCCACAGAAGAACTTGATGGCGATATTTGGCCAGGATAGATGTGACCTTAATCATATAAAAGTATCTTAGGTGTTTCCATGAAAACTGAATACTTGAATGTCTCCAAGTATTAAAAATAATGAGGCAAAATCACCAGACTATGCATACCTCGATTTGACCAAATACTTAAATGACGGCCTGAATGTAAATACTTTCCCAAGAGTACAGTTAGGGTTTGCCATGCTGCAGTTTCTGACTTTGGATATTTATTTGGCCAGTTATATTAAGCTTAGTAGGAAATAAATGTGTTTCATTTTTCAATTTTGTTCAATAGATTTTTTCAGCAACATTATAGGAATTTCTGGCTTGCAACAATTTTTTTCCTATGTTCAACCTGAAAAACAAAAGCCTGAAAAAAATTTCATCTTTAGATATGCATTTTCAAACCCCTAAATATTACTCAGACTACTTGATTATTGCTTCTCTATCACCATTGTCTGAAATTATATTTTAAGAGAAATAAATCAGTATTGCAGAATGTTCTTCTCTCTTCCTTGTATTCTCAGGGAATGGCATTTCTTGAGAAGTTTTGTTGACAGCACCTGTCCCAGATATTATGGCAATATCTATGCTTCTAAGAATGGCCATCTAACATTTGCACTAAATACTGTGCCATTCACAAATTAATCAAAACCGTTTAGCTCAGTACAGAACTTAATGAATACAGAAATAAGTGTTGCACTCAGAAATACTGTTCTCATTCAAACTCTAAATGAAACAGCAGTCTTTTCCTTTATATTAATAGGTAAAAATGGATAGCAGATACACCCTGTATCAACACCTCCAGTCTCTGTACATTCTACCAAAGCCAGTATGCAGAATTGTCTGTAATCACTATGCCATTTTAATGGTTAAAATCAAGGCTGTTCAGTCTGAAACCTGGTTCTGTTGAATGCAGTTATTTAAATTTCAGTTTCATTTCAGTTTAATGTAAAGCAGAGAGAGTGACATGAGCATTTTCTGTCCTTCACCAGGGCTGGGAGAACAGGCATTTACCAGAGGAGCCCACTGTCAATCTAGAAACCTGCCATTCTGCTGAGAAAAGGTTTATGGCTGGTCTAACCTATCTGTTTCTTGGGGAGTGGGTGGATGGGTGGACTTACAGACCAGAACACTGGTCTACTGAATCACATACATTGGTTGTCTGTGAGCCATTTCAAAGACTTGTTTTAAGATATAGCTTATTCAAGCAAATTATGTAAATAATTTCCAAAAATATTGATGGGTGAAGAAGAGCATGGGCAGGTCAGTAGACTAGATTTTGCTCTCTTGACAGTCAATAAAAACCAAGTGTGACACAGAGAGGCAATCTGATTCTTATTCTGTGTTCTTCTTTGTATGTTGGACCCTCAGATGCAATATTCTGAGCCTGGCCAGAAATGGAATGCTATTGCCTTGCACCCTTCAAATGCACTTCTGTTTCTCACCCGTTTGAAGAATATGGGAGGTGGAGAAGACTGATGTTGCAGATTTGTAAGAGACCTGGTCTGATCACAATGTATGATTGAAGGAGGGTAATCAAAGAGGTAATGGCAGCCTCATTTGAAAAATATCCACCCTTCAAATGCAAAAATGCCTCTTTGGGGTGGAAATATAAAGTTCAACTGTTATAACTTGTTAATTGCAATTTTGAAGCTGTAGACAGGGATTCATAACATTTGTGTTTTATTTTTAACTGGAAAAAAAATAGTGTGAATAATATAATAAAAGACTATCCTTGCACTTCATCTCAATTTGAATAATAAGGATGCTATAATTACTATTGAGCTAACACACTTTTAATAGGCCAAAGAAAGAAAGTAAGACAGGCATATTTGGTAGGTTAGGCTTGACATCTCTTCTGTGGTCGAAAAAAGAGAGAAATTCTTTTTATCTCAGTCCATTATTCTGGACAGAAATAAACTGCTATGTCTGTGATTTTTTAATAATTGATGACACAAGTGCATATTTACTGGACAATTCCCACTTCATCTATTATCAAAAAGACATAAATGTATCCCCAAGTAAGAGTGGACTGATGTAGGTCTAGGAAATTTCTGCTTTTTTAATAAAGATAGAAGGGCCAAGTGCATACATATGGGTTTAATGGTCTTTATAAGGAGAAGCATCCTCTCCACCTGTCTTAAGATACCCTTTCTAATCACTTGGATTGGAGGACAAATTTGACCACAAATATCGTACTCAAACTAAGCACAACAGTGGACACAAACAAAAGATTATAGTGAAAGCAGAACTAGAAGACCACCTGGCAATTACAGTCATGCCTCCGTATTCATGGATTATGGGTCTCCCGTGGGTCCGATGGAACCTTTAATCCGTAAATACGGGTTGGACATTAACATGCCGAATTATTGCCAGAAATATGGCAACTTTGGAACACTGCAATACGGGCAGCGAGGAGTGTGGGAGTTGGGGTAGTTTCACTTTAACTGCAGCAGCTAGCACTGGGAGGAGTGTTTTGCCTGAGGCTATGAATATCTACATATGCACGTATGCAGATATATCCAGGTGAGTCCAGACTGGCTGCTGTGCCCAAGGGCTGGAATGAGCCCCACGTGGGTCTCTGTGTGTGGTAGTTTGACTCTGGCTAGATGCCAGAGATTCACCCACAGCCTCTCTCTCACTTCTTCCCCCCTCCCCATACAAACAGAAGAGAGAGGAAAAGAAAAAAACTGAAGAGTTTTGCTACAGCAGGAATGAGGACTATTAGAAATCTTTTACTGTCACAGGCAAAACAACACTCCAGGATGGGGATGTAAAGGATTTATTTCTAACAAGATCAGACCTCAACGTGAAAAGTATCATCTTAAAGGCAACCTTCTCCCTCACCCCTCTGCCTCTTACAACAGATACCACATTCCCCCTTTCCTCCAGGAGGCGGGGGGAGAGGAGAAGAGAAAACCAGGCAGTTGGCATTTCTTTGCTGCTGCTTGGGGGAGGAGGCCATTCCCCTGCTTTCCATGGGGTCCCTCCCATGGGAGAAAGTCCTTCATGACCCTCTCCAGCATGAGTCCAATCCCAGGGACAGCAGCTCTTCCAAACACTGCTGTCCGTGGGTCACTTCACAGGCTGGAGTCCTTGAGCACTGGCTGCTCCAGCGGGATCCAATTCCAAAGCACACAGATCCTACCAGATAGAGTTCTGCCTCCAGCATGGACTCTCCTCTCCAGAGGCCACATGTCTCTCCTGGAACTCTGCTCCAATGTGGGCTCCAACGGGCTGCAGCCACCCTCCAGCATCCACCTGCTCTAGCGTGGGCTTCCTTCTCCATGGGTTACAGATGTATCTTCTGCATCCCTGTGTTCTCTTCATTCTCTCGACTGCAGGGGGACAGCCTGCTTCACCATGGTCATCACCACGGGCTGCAGGGAAATGCCTGGAATACCTCCTCCCCCTCCTTCGGCCCTGGCCTTAGTGTCTACATTTGCTGTTACAACTTCTCATGGCCCTTCTCTGGCAGCCATCTTCCTCTTCCTGTTACTTTTTTTCTTTTTCTTAAATATGTTATCACAGAGGTGTCTCTATCTCTCGTGATTGGCCTGGCCTTGGCCAGTGGCGGGTCCAGCCAGGAGCTGGATGGCATTAACTCTGCCAGCTATGAGGGAGGCTTCCAGTAACTCGACGAAGAAAAGCCCCCCCTATAGCTCCCCTGCTACCAAAAAACCCAGCCACAGCAAACCCAATACACTGTGTTGCAGTTAAAGAATTCCTGACTCCAGTCAGGGCTGTCCAGACTGGGGCTGCCCACCCTGGCAGTTTGGTACCATACCGCTCCATTAATAACTGATTAAAAACTGCAGGAAAAATTTCCACAAGTATGAGAAGCCATGAATGTGACAGCACAAATAACTGAGGTATGAATGTAATGGTCTTACATATGAAGAATAATCTTATCAATAACTCTGTTTGAATTGAAGATACAGAAAGCGTATATGGACTTTTCTGACTTCATCAGTTTTCCTCCTGTAATTCCAGAAGCTTATCTGAAAGTATTCATCCAACTTTTCTTTTATTCCAGTTATTCTTTCTATGACAGAAGAAATGCCATATACTGAAGTTTGAAGGGCTTCTTTCGAACTCCAGTGTGAGTAAATACTCACATTTTCATTATCTCCTCACTTTATTGTACCTTTCTCTTGCAGGAGGTATAGGTTCTCTCAGAACTTTTTAGACTTCTAGAAACTTTTCTCTATTTTCTAATTCTCTTTCACAGAATCACAGTATTGACTAGGTTGGAAAATACCTTTGAGATCAACGAGTCCAGCCTTTGCCCTAAAACTACCCTTTCAACTAGACCATGGCACTCAGTGCCAAATCCAGTCTCTTCTGAAATACCTCCAGGAACGGTGACTTCACTACCTCTCTGGGCAGCCCATTTAAACGTCCAATCATTCCCTCTCTCTGAAGAACTTCTTGCTGATGTCCAACCTAAGCCTTGCCTGGCACAGTTTAAGACTGTGTCGTCTTTTCCTACCACTGGTTGTCTGGGAGAAGAGACCAATACCCACCTGGCTACGACCTCTTTTCAGGTAGCTGTAGAGAGCTATAAGGTGTTCCCTGAGTCTCCTCTTCTCCAGGTTAAACAACCCCAGTTCCCTCAGCTGCTCTTCACAGGACTTGTGCTCCAGCCCCTTCACCAGCCTCCTTTCCCTTCTTTGGACACACTCCAGCACCTCAACATCCTTCCTAAATTGAGGGGACCAGAACTGGACATAGTACAGGGGAAGAATGACTTCCCTGATCCTACAGGCCACACTATTCTTGATACAATAAAATTTATCAACCATCTTTTCCTTAACTGTGGGCAATTGAAATATGTTAGAACATGCACTTCAGTACCTTTAATTTCCTCTAAAATCTTATTTAGCATAGAATGAATTTTGCCTTATTTGGTAGTTAGTGTTGCTTCTTTCTGCATTCTAGTAAATGGAATCAGTAAGGAGAACTTGAATTACTGAATTAGTTTCTTGACAGGGCCTATGTGATTCTATTTCTCTTCCCACAACTCAGAGCTGGAGTAATGAAGCACTTCAACAGAAAGACATTGCTTTGGTTACAGATAAACAGGAAGTATACTGAGAACTGAAGAAATTGTTTTCTGTGAAAGGAGCTTCCTTTTCAGTGTGGCAGCAGTTAGATAACTGAAACATTGAAGGGCTAAATAATTAAAACCCTTTTGTTTCTATATATATATGTATAGAGCTGTTTAGAGGAAGCTGAGGCCCTTTCCCAGACCATGTGTGAAATATAAGTTTTCGAAGCAATACATAGCATTCTGAATTTAGCATGTAGACTAAAAACCATGAAAACAAGCTATTTATAGGGATTTCAGATTATAGTTATGAAAGTCAGGTTACAACAGTGATTTTATGAAAGATCAGAAACACAGCACATTGGATTGCACCTCAGCATCAGGTACATAAGGGGCCTCAGCTTAGGGCAGCTAATACAAAGAGCAAGAAAAAGAAAATGGAAAATAGGCTGTTCTACATATAAACCAAAATAACAGATTGAACAAAAGCACATTGTCAAAATTTACCTCATCTATTAGTAGCCAAAACATGAAGAAATTGAATGCTGATAAAATAAAACAAGTCTCTAGAAATATTTCCATTCTTCCTTTCTATAATATTTTAGAGAAATGCAAGATACAAAAGATGTAACTCTTTAATATATTCATTGAGAAAGTTATGGTTTTACATTTCTGTTATAATATTTAACACTGAGAAATAACTTGACAGGCTAAACTGAGTACAGTAAGTTAATCAAAAAGCAAGGGGGCAAGGAATACATAAAACCCAGGCTCAGCATAATGGACAGTCCAGGGACAAGAAGATAGTATAAGCTTCTTAAAATCCCTGTATTACACAATAAACTTTTTCCCCATCCTTATTAAATTGCTGATTCACAAAAGCAAGTGCATATCAAACCTCTTCTGTAGTTTAGAATTATCTTATGTGCTATTTGACAATTTCTACTAACTCTTGCAACCTCTTAAAAAAACATCCTGACTGAAACAGATGGATGTGTAATTCAAATAATGAGCTGGATCCGCTCCCTGTAGCAGTCAATTATATAGTTTTTTTTCTCAGTATAGTATTCAAGAGACTAAGATCTTTATATATAGATCACCTGAAATGACCTTGCTTATGCAGTGTCAGAGCCAAAGTGGAACAGTAGGATGTGTATCTTGCTGCATTTTTAAAAGTAGAAACTGATTGTTTAATAACTATTATATAGGACATTTGTTTTTAAATTGTTCCCAGTACTTATCACTCTGATCTTTTAATGTGATGCTTGCTCTAGGTGAACTGCCTAGAGACTTCTATGTCTGACCAGCAATGCCATGCAAAGACCTGAGGAAATGTTGACAGTGAGGAAATGCATGCTCATCTCATTAACAATAATTGACAACCTTTAAATAGTGAGAACCCATGGTAGAGATTTAATTTATATCTAACACTGAATATGAAATCATCTAAGGACCTGTCAAGTGGTGTGTGTACAGTGTTCGTCAAAGGTATTACACAGGGACTTCTCTTCCTCTGTGCTTGTCAACATGCACTTTGGACCAGGTAATACTGCAAGAACCTTTGTTTGCAAAAGAATTTAACTGGTGCTGTGGAAGTTTTCCTTGATCCACAGTAAGGTGTCAATGACAAAACTCTAGTGAATTGTATCATAGGATTTGAACATCTTGTCAACTAATGAAGCAAACTCGTTAATATTGAATAGGGGTCTCAATGCTGTTCATACACATTAGATTCACCAGGAATTTTCAAGGAAAAGAGATATGGTGCTTGCTTTTGGCTTGAAAAGCTCTGTGAAGGGTTCAGTTAATGAATTTTTGGGGTAAAATCTTTATTTTGGAATGAGAGATATACTTTCACTTTTGGCTTACTGCAGACACATTACATTACTTTTTCTTATTCTCTTAAATTTTTTCATGATTCAGGGCAATTAGCACTTCTAGAACACTTTAAGTGTTTCAACTCATTTCAGGTTGTGTTTCTCACTTCACTAAGTGAAACCTGGAATTTGTCAGTCAGGGCATCAAGAAAGGGAAAAACAGTCCATAACTACCCGTTTTAAAAATGGGTTAGAGAAAGAGAATATTTCTTCATCAGCTGTAATTCTATCCTTTGTTTCTTCCTGTGCCTGCAGAAGGATTGATTCATCTACCAGAGCTATCCTGCAGTAAAAAGGCTATCTATTGTGAAGATTAAATTCAACTCACATAAAGAAAGTTCACTTGAAGGAGATAATTTCTTCTTAAACCACAGTCTCTGCCCTGGAGATGGGCAAGAAGTTTAATGTAGGAGAGAAAAGGAAACTAGGAGTACCTGTGTAACTTTAAAATAGAGGCATTTCTTACCGGAGTATGTAACATCTAATCAGGAGGATGGAAATTCTTGCTCCTCTATCACTTCTGACAGTTTTGACATACTAATTCGGAGGTATAGATTAGTTAAGCACTCACTGCCCTAAGTATTTATGACAATGAGTGTGAGAAAAAACAGACCTCTAAATGTAATATCCTACTTGGTTTGCAGTAAACTATATAGACTATAATAGTTTATTTCTGCTCTGTTTTGTTGACAACCTGTTTACTTTTCCTAGAGAAGTTACATACTAATAATGTGAACCTTCTATGATCGCTACCAGAAGGAGAAAGTTATGGATTAGGTATGTGAAATACAGTCTGAGTGACTATTTATTATGGATGGTCATTTATAAAAAAATGGTGAGTCTAGAATACATGTAACCTTTTCAGTAGCTATGAGGCTGAAGATGGTTAAATAAGAAGTGACGAAATTTAAAATTTTCACCAACATCTTTCTTGAAAAGAAAATAGCACTGCAGGAGGTGTAAGAAGCACATTTGCTCACCATTTCATCACCCTTCAAGCCTGCTTTCAGTTTTATGCAACATTATGCTAAGTGTCTGTAGTTCTCATACACTAATGGCGACATTTTCAGGTTACCTTTAGTTTAGGCGGGGTGTAGCTGCTCCCACAGTCAATGACATGAAACTTGATGATGTGCCACACTTTTTTTGCATTTGTATCACAGAAATAGAATAACACAGAGGGATTTATGCTACCTTATGATAAGGTCTCTTGCCTAACAATAGATTTTTCCTTAGCAGCTGGTAAAGCAGGAGTTTCATTGTCATATCTGCTTATGCTTGTTTATGTAAAGTGACATAACTAAGGTCTGCTAGGGACTGAGCAATCTAAATGTTAGATCACATTTCTTGTATGCTCTCCATGACACTGAATGACAATAACTGTTTTTGTTTTATAGGCTGCAAGGCTCCAAGAGTCCACCTGTTTCTGTCAAAAAATGACCAGTATAAGCCTAAGTAATAAAATCCACTCAGAAAATACAGTAATAAAATCCACTCAGAAAATACAGTACTTGGACCTTTGTTCTCATTTTAGCCTATGGTTTTGGAAACTAAAAATAAAAATCCTTCAGCAATATTTTTTGCTCTTACATAGACTTCTAGGTTTGTCAGAAGAAGAAATTTTTAATGCATCCCAGTTCACAAATTCACAGAATATTTTGTGTTGGAAGGGACTCACAAGGATCCAACATTCCTTTTATTTGATAAAGGAGACAAGTAATCATTTTATTATCTAAGGAATTTTCACAAAATAAAAGGAAGTTCTGTTACAGGGTCCAGTTAAGTCAGTCATAGGTTATTGCTTTCTGTTTATGCTTCATCATTCCATACCTGTGTGTTTTTTCAGGAATTTGCTGGATCTGTGGTAAAATCTTTGGATTACATTTGGTGCTTTACAGTCACCATATCCTTGATTGACCCTTTCCATTCACAGTGTTTAAATTTCCTATTCAAAGCAAATGACTCTCAAATTCTGCCTTCCATCTAGTTTTATAGCTGTGACTGTCTCGCAGGCATCCCTTAAGTTGCTGATTTTGTTTTTTCTAAATTCTTCATCTCTATCACAGCAAAGAATTTCACACATGCGGGAGAGTAAACCCCCAACATCTATTTGCCTTGTGTGTTACTGTGCTGTTCTCACTTCTAAGTTATTGAAATTGATTTCTAGATGTAAAAATTAATACTATAAACATGTGAAAATGATTTGTTTTCTTTATTTTTTTCCAGGCTACTCAGTACTAGAGAGACATGGAGCTCTAGATTTGAGCCAGTGGAGGATGACAAAGGCGATTAAGTGATTGGAGCATCTCTCTGATGAGGAAAGACTCAGAGAGTTGGGCTTGTTTAGCCTCGAGAAGCCTGAGTGAGAGGGGACCTCATCAAGGTCTCTAAGTATCTGAATGGATAGTGTCAAGAGGATGTAACCAGGCTCTTCACAGTAGTGCCAAGCAATAGGACAAGAGACAAGAGGCAGAAAGTTCCACACAAATAATAGTAAGAACAACTTAACAGTGTGGGTGACTCTGCAATGGAACAGATTGCCCAGAGAAGTTGTAGCGACTCTCTGACTGGATATATTTAAGAACTGCCTGGATACAGTTCTATGCAATGTGCTCTGAGATAACCCAGTGTGAGCAGGGAGGTTTGACCAGATGACCCACTGTGGTCCCACCCAACACCTCCCATTCTCTATTCTGTAAAAATAAGATAAAATATCCTTGAAAGTGTGTTCCCCCAAGTTGTGACAGCTACCAAATATGTAAGAGTTCCCTCAGTTGAGTAAGCAAGAACTTTCGAATAGTTAGTTCAAAAGTAAAGGAAGCACTCACAGAACATAATAAAGGGAAAACTGTTTTAAAATACAGTAACCCTTGTTACTTTGCAGTT
>WEKX01001806.1:106955-125921 GCA_013390025.1 Pitta sordida | reverse complement strand
GCTCCTGGTGGCCTGGAAAGACCCAGGCACCTTGGGAAGGACATTCCCAGAAAGTGATAGCAATAGTTTTGTTTTTCCAGTGCCAGCTGAAATCCTAGTTAACAGAAAGTGAATGCCTGCCAAAATAAGCAATGAATGTCCAGCATCAGAGGCAAACCAGTGGAGTAACAGCCAGTGATCCTTTCCTGAAATGTCCAAGGGGCTGCAGGGAGATCCAGCAGTCAGCAAGGGGAAGGCTGTACTGAGATGAGGAATCAAAGGTCTGTGGTTCTGGGCAAAATGGCAGTGGCAGAGATCAGAGGAGAAAACGAGGCTTCCTCGATCTAGAAGATCCACAAACCCCCTTCTGTGAGCCCAGCAGCTGTAGTTACAGGGGCTCGGGCCCCTCCCATGTCACATGCCTTGTGGGCATGTCTTCACATGCCATTGGCTGTCACTCAGCTGGCCCCAGGCCTTGGGACCCTCCCCTGGCCACATGCCTTGCAGGGGAGGGAAGGGAAGATAAGAAGAGAAACCTCTTGTCTGTTCCAGTAAAAAGGAGAAAAGTTTTACAATAGAACAAAAGGGCTCTCCCCATGACAGTGTGAAAATGGACTCAATAAAGAAGCTTTGGCTATGCCTATTACTTTGTAACATTGAGAGCTGCTAATTGCTCTGAACAGCCATTCCCTTGGCCAGAGAGTTTAGAGGACAAAATCACTAACCACAGAAACACACGCTACAATGTATTGCTGGGCTGTGACAGCCTAGCTGAGATCATCTTCTTAAAGAAGGTCTTCCTCTAGTCCCTTTGGCTGTCCCAGACTTCTTCAAATAAACTGGCACCTAGAGATATAAAATTATTTTCTGAGGAAAAAAAAATTGTCAGCTGTGCATAAAGCTTTATTTGGGAGCATTCAAATGTCTGTTGGTTCCGAGCCTGAGTAAAGCACATTAAGTGTAATATCTGGCAAAGATATTAAGTGTAAGTAAGAAAGGATAATGCAGAGAGAGGCTCACAATTGTTCACACAGAGAATTTCTGGGTGGTACACCCCAGGAAAAGAGAGTTTATCCCTTGCAGGGTGCAAATCAATCGTTACTGCCTTGCAGAAGCCAGCACTGCCACCAATTGTAATGGCTCTGGAAACCTCAGACAGCAAACAGAGCAGTAGCACAGAGCAGTGATAGATTTATCCTCATTTGCCCGAGTCTCTGCGGAGCTCCTCCACATAAAATACTTTCTACTCTGTTCCAAGACTACATTTTGTTCCTAATTAAGAAGGTAAATAGTAAGACCTAGTTATGAGACCAGTATTTTATGTAACTATCATACTGGGTAAACATTTATCACTTCAGACGTTCCTGGCAGAATGACTCTGAAATTTTATAGCCCAAATACCTAAATCTTAACTAAAATATTTTTTACTTTTTCTTTCGGATGCATTCTTCTCTCTGTGGGTATTTCTAGATTAAGTAGGTACTGATACATTTTAATTGTGTATAGGTAATTTGTTTTGTTGTAGAGTAAATGCTCTTAATATCCTAAAGGAATAACTCAGGGAAATCTAAATCCAGCTAAAAAGGAAGTAGGCAAACACTCCATTGGTTGTGTACTGTGTTAGGAAAGAACTGTAAAATGAGGAATTTCTAATTCTACATGTACAGGGTCCACTCAGTCAACCATAACCAGAAAAAATACAATATTTTGCTCTTCTGTTTTGCTAGGCTCTGCTTCTTTTCATAGGTTCACAAGTTCACAGGTTATTCTGAGTTGGAAGGGACCCGCAAGGATCATCTAGTCCAACTCCCAAGCGAGCGCCTACCCAGGGATCAAACCTACAACCCCGGAGCCATGGGCACCATGCTCCATCCATCCAAGCCTCCATTACCTAGACCATGTCACTGAGTTCCTCATCCAGTCCTTTTTTAAACAGCTCCAGGAATGGTGACTCCACCACCTCCCTGGGCAGACCATTCCACTGAGAGATCATTCTCTCTGTGAAAAACCTCTTCCTAACATCCAGTCTAAACCTCCCCTGGCATAGCTTAAGCTTAAGCATGTTCGCACCCACTGGACTACGACCTCCCTTCAGGTAGTTGTAAACAGCAATGAGGTCACCTCTGAGCCTCCTCTTCTCCAGGTTGAACAATCCCAGCTCCTGCAGTCGCTCCCCATAGGGCTAGTTCTCCAGTCCCTTCACCATCCTTGTCGTCCTTCTCTGGACCCTTCCAAGTAGTTCCACAACCTTTTTAAACTGGGGAGCCCAGAACTGGATGCTGTACTCAAGATGTGGTCTGACCAGCACTGAGTACAGGGGAAGGATGACTTCCCTAGTCCTACTGACCACACTGTTCCTGATGCAGGCCAGGATGCCATTGGCCCTCTTAGCCACCTGGGCACACTGTCAACCATTACTCCCAAATCCCTCTCCATTTCACCACTCTCCAGCCACTTGTCTCCCAGCTGATAGCGATGCATGGGATTGTTATGTCCAAAGTGAAGAACCCAGCACTTAGACTTGTTAAATCTAATATTGTTAGAATCTGCCCATTTCTCTAGCCTATCAAGGTCTCTGCCCTCTGGTAGTTCAACATTTGCCCCCAGCTTGGTATCATCTGCAAACTTGCTAATGATGGACTCAATTCCCTCGTCCATATCGTCAATAAAGATATTAAACAGTGCCGGGCCTAACACTGACTGACCCCTGTGGGACTCCACGAGTGACTGGCTGCCAGCTGGATGTGGCACCATTCACCAACACTCTCTGAGCTCATCCATCCAACCAGTTCCTAACCCAGCATAAATTGTTTCCATCCAGTCAATGCTCTATGAGTTTCTCCTGAATCTTATAATGGGAAACTGTGTCAAAGGCTTTGCTAAGGTCCAAGTACAAAACATCCACAGCCTTTTTATCATCAACCAGGCGAGTCACCAGATCATAAAGGGAGATCAGGTTGGTCAGGCAAGACCTGCCTCTCCTAAATCCATACTGACTAGGTCTAATGTTGTGGTTATTTTGTAGGTCCTGCGTAATAGCACACAGGGTTCTCTGTTCCATGGCTTTGCCCAGGACTGAGGTCAGGCTGACAGGTCTATCGTTACTCGGACAGTCTTTCCGGCCCTTCTTGTGGATGGGTGTCATATTAGCCAACTTCCAGTCTTCCAAGGATGCAAAAAAGGAGATGGGAACTGGCAGGATTTGATTACATTTTTGTTATCAGTGTGTAAGAGCTCAATTAAGAACAACCATGCTAGATTTTAAAACATGTTTAATCATATAAAAATTAAAATGCTTTAAGTACTTGGGAATACGCATTTTGAAGCTTTAGCACAACTCTTTGTATGTCGGGGTCTTCCTCTGAGTTTCAGTGCTTCTGCTGATCTTGTTTGAAAATTACTCTGAACACTAACCTCAGTACAATTATTCTGTCTCATTCTTTATAAATGTTAATTCTGAAAGAGCCTGTCCTCCTGTTCATGTCTGTCCTCTTTTATTCTGTCTAAACACCATGGAGCCTAGAGCAGCTTCTTCCTAAGACACCTCCAAAGTTTTGACTCCTGAGTTTGATCTGGTCAGTCCAGGTGAAATTAAAACAGTGGTACACCACCCTTGCCTGCTCCCAATGCCTTTTTGCACTGAGATGTGAAATGCAACTGTAAATATTTTGAAGTTTCGGCCCTTTTAGGTTGGTACACAGCATATGACTCACTGGCTGCTGCACAGAGTCTGTGTTTGCTGTTGTGTGTCAGTGCAAGAGGAAAAAGGAGATGATACTGTTATTATGCAAAATCACTTCCACCCACCCTGGTGACTCACCAGCACGTCACCAAACAGGATTTACATCAGTTTCAAAATATATCTCCATTACCCATTTCCATCTCAGCAGATTATTTATTCTTGCTTCCACTCCTTCTCTGAATGATGACAACATGGCTGTATGTTTTCCTCTTGGAAGCAGAGCAGGGCCGAGGGATGCTCCCGGCTGGTTCAACTCAGTTTGCCAGAAGCAATAAACTCTCGCTTAGGGACGGAGCACAAATGCAGCGTTGCAAGGGCTGCATCTTCTCTCTCCAGTGAATGACCATGTACTTTTCCGATGATGGAGGTTTTTCTCTTCAGCTAAGATTTTTTTACCTCTATTCAGAGCAGTTCCATTTATTTGCGTCTTAAAAATTTGACTCATCTGCAAATTAACATAAGGCAGCACTGGTCTCAGCTTGCTGTGATGTGCCAGTCTGTAAGTGGTGTCTGTAAATGGGGATGAATCAAGGACTCCATAAGTTAAGACAGACTAATTTTCCTCAGTTTAAAATTGCTATAGCTTATAACACCTTAGTCAAACTGCAGTGGGAAATCAGTTGATTCAGGAAAGGAAAATTAAGATAATCCTCTTTTAGAGGATTTAGCTATTTAGAATAGCTGGTTGTTCTCCAGCAGTAACATGTTGTCTCAGTCTTGAGGACACACTCAATGATGATAGCAAATAAATAAATGCATACTTTTTAATTTGAGGAATTCAATTAAATTTTGAATTTTGTGGTTCTCTGCCATACTATGTGTCTAAATGTGAGTAGATGACATTTACATGTATTTGAATGTTTGGGTTTAAATTAAATCAAGATTGGATGGATTTGCAAATCTCAATATGCCTAGAAAATTGGAAGTTTATCTCTGTGCCTCGTTTCTCAAACCTGCAAAAAGGAATATTCCAGCCATTGTGTTGCTGGCAAAGTAAATATACACACATCGTATGGGATGCTATGCCAGTACACTAACTAGGACACAGTCTATAAAAGCAAAGATGTCTCTCAGGAGCAAGATCCATCCTGAGGAGTATCCCAGCTGCTCTCATGGAGGCATGGGCTCGGTCACACTCAGAGCATTCCTGGAATTTTTGATTCACTCAGCTGCTGTTTCCAGACAGAACTGTGCTACAGCCCAAAACGCTGATGGAAAGCATCGCCCTGCCTGTGCATTATGTGCATCCACAACCTCCCTTCAGAGTACGTGTTCACAGTCTCACTCTGCACCTGGGAGCCCTGACTGTGTGCCGTGGGTATATTGTACTAGACCTGCTGAGGAGGAGCCTGACTCAGCTGCCCTCACAGGAGAGCGGACTGACAGTTCTGGGGAGCATCAGTGTTTGCTCTTTGCATTCCTAATGGCTGAGACAGAGTCATGAGGCTGAACCTGCTGTGTGAGACCACAGCTGTGCTGCTAATAAGATACTGTACTTGTATCATATGTTCTTGTATTATCTTGAACACACATACATTCAATGTTCAGCTGGGGTCACACTGGACAGGGTATCGGCAACTTTGTTTCATGCACTGGCTGCAATCTGTCGTACAAATAGGGAGAAACCCCACAAATTTCAAGGGCTTCAAGAAGAGTTAAAAAGTAAGAGCAAAAAAAGCTAGCAGTTTTGCACGACAGTGATTTGCAGTAAGAACTGGGTAAGAACTACAGCTTGAGTTTGGAGACATCATAGTATGGAATGAAGCCCTTAGGATTCAGTCAAAGACATCTAACCCTACATATGGCCCACAGCCTGAAAAACTAAGTTTGAACGTAGGCCTTACAGTCTCTGAAAGCACTGAGCACTTCTAAGCTATCTCAATGCCCAGGGTATCAGTGACAGATGTGATGCCTTGGGGTCTTTTCACTAATTTCTGGAATTTTAGCTTAACTGCATGGTTTCCCATATGGGCATTCTTGTTAGGCCTTTCCCATGATCCCTAAAACTGTGTTTAGCACTCCTTTGGAGACAAACAGGTTATAACAAGGACACCATGTTTTCCAACAAGCCACCTGCAAGGACAACCTAGAAGACAAAGTAAGACAGAAGGCCAAAGAGATCCTGGAGAAGCTTCAGGGGGCAGACCTGTGGGGCAGGCCTAGGGGATGAATGATTTTGGGATTGGATGTACCCAGGTGATATGATAATTGATTAGTATTGACAAGGGGGATTGATGAAAGGGCAGGGGGGGAGAGTGTCCTCTGTGTCCCCTGCATGGTGGACCTGGAAATTTCCATTATAGACCTGCTCTTTATTTTACCCCTGTCAGGAAAGGTTTTTTTCCTCTCATTTCAGGCATCAGGTAGATAAAGCCTCTGTGGTCCCAGGAGGAGTACAGGCCTAACACCTTAGGATGAATGTCCCTCTGGTTGCATTTGCTGTGCATTTTCTATTGCATTTATCTAAGATCATGATGCTTGTTTTTATGTTATTCTGACCCCTATTTAACATTGAACTGAGCTATAAAAACACTTACATAGGTAATTCTGATCCACAGCTTCACAAAGGGTAGCTGGAATTTTGGGGACTGTTTGACCTCAACAGCTGGTGAAAACTTTGTCTTTCCATCTTACTTCTTCAGACACTTGCTGTACTCTTGGTAACTGAAAATCCATTTATAATTCAGTTTTTCCAGACCCTTAATCAATAGAGCATAATGAGTAGATTGATGAAATTATTGATCAACCAGTCCTTTGCTTTATGATACTTTGGAGCATGACGGGCCTCAAACTGTGTGTTCCAGTGCCTGGTCCAGGTCAGATAAGCCTTTACAACCAGATTACAAGTCTCTTGTGAAAACACAGGGCACAGTCAACAACTCCTCTATGAAATGTAACCAATTCTGAAACCGTATTGTCCAAGAAATAGTTTTACTAATGCCTACAAACTTTCATGTGGGTGAATGTGGCAAGTTAAGCTGCTGTTTAGCTATGGGAGATAAAGAAAAAGGTGCATCTGAACTTAGGGCAACCAAGCGGGTTGCGCCTGAATACTTCTAAGGAAACCAGGCAGTTGAGAAGAAGAGGCACAGCAACATGAAAGCCTCTGGCGGAGTGGAAGTTTATAAATCCAAGTGGAATTAGGGAAGCGAAGAATGAAGAATGTAAAGCAGTGAGCAAGGGAAAAATGGGAAAGCTGGAGTTGCAGGACAGAGAACGAAGAAGTTCAGTAAGGAGCATGCAGTGACCTACAACGGAGTGATGTAGCCAAGGTGATAGGACAGGGAGAACACGACTGGGAAGCAAGCAGGGCTAAGAAACTGCCTGAGGCTGCCCCGGTGTGGAAAATGTGTCCTTACTGAGATTGTCACATGTAACCCAGAGGGACACTTGTTCTTGCAGTTGCTTTCTTCATCATGTTTACAGGTGTAGTTCAGTTGAAAACAGGGGTTTTGTTTTCTCTCAGCCAAAGGAGGTAATCAGTACATGGGAAAAAACTGGTTTTCAGCTGGAATAGCTGGCAGATCTACCTTGGATGGACGCTGTTGCTGACACAAGGTAGAGAATGGCAAAACAGATGTATCAAAAATAAAGTAATTGCGCAATGATTTCCACAGCACCTTTGTTCCCAGAGACCAGGAACTCCTCCTGAAGCATCTGAAAGGAAATGGTACGCCTCTACAAGAAGTTTGAATATTTGACTGAAATCTAAGTTTCTTGTGAAAAGAAAACTGGGTAGCTCAGGAACTACAGGAATATTTTCACACATCAAGAATTTCATGGATCTGCTTAAAAAGAGAAAAAGATTAAAAGGCCTGCATCAAAGTTCTACAGCCTTTGTCTTTTCCCTTTGTTGCCATGAGTGTGAAGCAGGGTTGTACCTTGCAAAAGGAGATGGTACAGAAAGTTGAAAGTGGAAGACTTTTGCTGTGATGGAAAATGTATATAATCTCTCATATTCCTCCATTTCTAATGTATTTGGAAATAGTAAACAGTACAGTCAAAGAATCCACTTCTAAAATATTGAAGTCCCATAAAGTATCTTAAATTAAACATATTTAATAAACATATTTTAAGTAACAATTCTGATTCCACCAGAATTCCATTCTACTGTTGGGACATGCCAATCTCTTCAGGCCTCTCAGTGAAGGGTTGGATATGTCTCTGGCACCACGTGAATCTGCAGGGAGTACAGGAAAGCAAAGTATAATAATTATGTACAATTAAAAAAATTTCCATGGTATTATAAGACCATGAAATCATTCAACGGTTAAACAAATGAAACTCAAATCGTTGAGCAGAGTCTTTGTGAGAGATTTACCGCGGCAGTTAAACGAGAGCAGCTCGAGGTCGCTCTCTAGAGGTGAAAAATGCAGATTTCATTTCTGCAGATGATTCCACCAAAACAATTCATCAGAGCACAGACTCGGAGAGACTGTAAAATGGGAGAGGTGCTTGAGGAGCCTTCAGAGGACAAAAGCTAAAACTACCACATTGCAAGAGAAGTGATACTGGGGCCAAAAACAGCTGAGTAGCCCTACAACAGTGTGCACACTTTTTATAACTATTTCACATAAAAGTGCTGTTGTCTGTTCAAAGCTGTCTCTCCATCTACTTTTGCCTAACGTAGCTTCCCCTGTAGTTTTTCTGTTGGCTCTGTCCAGTGCAGGACTCTCCAAAAGTATCCATACAGCTGCAGCTCCCCAGGTCTCACCACCACCGTCTCATCCCAGTGTCTCAGCATTGCAAGAAAACCATATTCAACTCAGTGAAGTTGTGGGAATTCAAATATTGCACTTGTATTTTCACAGAGCCTGCAGAAAGTGAGCTTCTGGGTGAAACAAACCCCAGGCCTTTGGAAAAGGAAGTGTTCATGATTTAGTCTGTCCATGTTTCTTGTTGTAAATGCCACAGTACAGAGAGTGACCGAGTTTGTATCTTTATATCGAAGTAACATTAACAGATCCCAGCCACAGATTCTATCCCTGTGAAGTGAAGCGTGATGCCATTTGTGTCTGACTCATCTCACCAATTGTACTCTTAAGGATATTTAAGTCAGTATAAAATAAACTATACACTGTCTGCCTAGAGACAAATATTAAGCCGCTGGCAAATGTTGGAGTCTTTCACAGTAAGAATCCAGTCCTGGTTGGGTGGAAGACAAACACTGTAGTTGTTGATATAAGTGATGGGGCAGATTTCAAACATCCCTTCTGCAGCGGAAATTCTGCCAGAAAATCACTTTCTGAACACTTCTGCTCAGAAATCAATCACTGCATATAATGTTTTCTATATCTAATAGTTCATTACATCTTAGATAGGTTTATCTTCCAGAAAGCATTAAAAGTCATCAATATCCTTATAAAAATGGAATTAATACAGAGGTTTAAACGTTCAGCATTTCAAAATGTGTATTAAAAACAACATACACAGTCATCCCCTGACTTTCAAGGAGCTGTGGGTCTCCTTCCCCCTGCACGAAGCCCTTCATCCACGAAAGTAAGAAGCTAATGAATATTCAACTAAGCCCCCGCCCACCTCAGCTCCAGAACAGCTGCAGGGCATTCCTGGGAGCGCTCCGCGGCCTGTGACACATCTGGACAGTGCAGGGGGTGTCTTCTGGCCCCTCCCCACGGCATTCCCTGCGGCCCCCCTCAGGCTGTGCTGTCCCCTCTCTTGTCCTGGTCCCTCCTGGACACCGCCAGATGCAGATGAGCCCCGTTGGTGCCAGCACCTCCCGCCAGGCAGGGGGTGCAGGGTGATGTGGGGCCAGAGGGTCCCAGAGCCATTCCCATACTGCTAGGGCTGCTCCCTCCACCGAGGCTGTGGCGGTCCCACCTCCCAATGTCTCCCAAACGATCGCCGAGGGTCCCCTCCACCTGAGCCAGCTCCACAGCCTCTCTGCACTGTTGAGTGGGCAGCCATCCGAGCTGGTTCCCGCTCCTCCCGGCTGCCCAGCGCAGAATTACCCTTTCCCGTGCTGGGAAGGCACCGCTTCGCCAGCGGCTCGGGCACCGTCCCCACCACCCAGCACATTATTCCCATGGGGGCCTTGTGACTACTGGGCTGCCCATGACAGTGGGGTGGGGCAGAGCGGCCTGGGTGACTCTTTCGCTGCCCAACAGGAGTGGCAGCACCAGGGCTGAGCCGAGGGGCTGCCCCAGTTGAGGGAGCCGCGTTCTGGGCACAGGGAGGGGCTGGGGTGAAGCGGGGACCCTCTGCCACCGCCTCCGCCTGCCTGCTGCTTTGGAAACAGTGGTTCTGGGACACATACAGCCACGCGCACACTCTCAAGCTGTCAGGAGCTCCTGGTGTGATCAATCCAGCCGCTGGAGCTGATCCGAGTGTACACACAGTTATTCCACACAGACTCCTGTTGCCAGGGCAGTGGGGGACGCTGCACAGAGGGATCTGGCCATGCCCATGGCAGAGGGATATGGAGGGGCCGAGGCTGCTGCTGGAATGCACAAACTTTCTCACCCTGGCTTTTTTGGCTACACTGAGCGCAAGAAGTGCTTCTTTGGGAAGAAAGTGGAAAAACCCACAATGGATTGAACCCTCAAAGTGCAAAACCACATCGTGGCACTGTATATTAAAAACAAACAAACACTGTATATTAAAAACAAACAAACAGAAACCCAAATCAAAGATCCCACATCTGCTGGGCACTGTGGGCTCCCCCATCTAACAGCTATGTTCCTTACAACAAAAGCACCCCTAGAAGCAAGTGCTTGAGTACTGCAGGGGCATTCACCACCCTCTGCTCAAGAAAATAATTAGTCTCAGGAGCATGTTATCAATGTTTATGAACAAGTGATGGGTGGATGTAAAGAGGGAGTCTGATGTCTCAGCAGTGCCCAAAAGGCACAGACTGAGACACCTCATATCCACACATAACACAGTTTTACCACTTGTGTGTTTGAACAGTAGAGAAAGCTGCTCAGAGAGGGTTGTGGAATTGCTTGGAGATTTTCAACAGTATACTGGATACAGCAATCTGTTCTGACCTTGCTAGAGCAGGGGCCACTAAATGATGTTCAGTGCTGCCTGCCAACCTCAACTACTACCAAGCTGGGATGTGTCTCATTAGTGCTGAGCTGAAGAGCCCAATCACCCTCCTTGACCTATGGCAATGCTCTTCCTAAGGTGTGCCTTTGGCCTTCTCTGCTGCAAATGCACAGTGCTGCCTCATGCTCAACATTTCCAGGAGGAGTTCCAGGTCCATTTTACTGCAAAACTGCCTCCCAGCCAGTTGGTCACCAGTTTGTTCTTGTATGTTGGATTATTCTTCCCCAGATGTGGGACTCCACATTTCCCTCTGCTGAACTTCATGAGGTTCCTGTGTTCTGCAGTGTATCGAGAGCCTCTGAACAGGAACCATTTGGCTTATGAGACACTCCTCCCAGTTTTGTATCACCAGCAAACTTGGTGAAGGGGTAGGCAGTGGTGCCATTTAAGAGTTGGACTCAATGATCCTTGTGGGTCTCTTCCAACTCAGAATAATTTGTGACTCTGTAAATCAATAAAAATGCTAAAACATACTGGCTCCAGTACTGACCCCTGGGGTACTCCACTAGTAACTGGTCTCTGGGTAGACTTGATGCCACTGATTACAAGTCTTTGAGCCCATCAATTCACCTGCTTTCCAATCCACCTCACTGTCCATTTCCCTAGTCTGTCCTCCATCATGATGTTACAGGAAACAGCATCAAGGGCCTTGCTGAAGCCAAGCTAAACAAACATCCCTTGCTCTCCTCTCATCCCCTGCTCTGGCCATCTCACTGCAGAAGGCTATGCAGAAGACATAAATCCACACTGACTACCCTTAACCACCTTCTTGTTCTTAATACAGTTTGTTCATTGACCCTTCTCAGTGATAAAGATCAAGCTGCCCAGACACCACTTCCCCAGCTTCACTTCTGGTCCCTCTTCAAGATATAGTGATGTTTGTTTTCCTCCAACAAGTTTGGGGTAGTTCATCTTCCTTAAGTTCACTGAAATCATCTCCTGTTCTGACCTCAACCAAGGTGATGTTCCCTTCTACCCGTTCTTGTTCAGTGATGAGTTACTAGGTCTGCTTAACTGCCCCTCCTGCAAGTTCCTAACTACCACATTCCCTCTGCTCCTGCCCAGCTTTCTGCTCCCTCTTCTCCCCAGTCCTTGTGATCCTGGAACTCACTGCAGGTATTGCTTTCTCACACAATTTCATTACAGTGAACTCCCGTTACTCATGGGCTGTTGGGTCTGGTCCACCTCCCGCGAGTTGTGAAATCCGCAAAGATAGAGACCCCACTACGTAGTCAAGTACGCCACGCCCGTAGCCAAGCCCTTCCCCTAATAAGGTTGGGAAGAGGGTGGGTCCTGGGAGCTGGGCTTGTTTCAGATGTCTGGCTGTGCTCCACCGAGGTGGGCGAGTGCCGGCGCTGCGAGCCGTGGTGAGCGAGCAGGACGGGGGCGTGCTGCAAGCCGCGGCCAGCGAGCGGGACGGGTGTGCACCGCGACCCCTGTGAGCAGGGCGGGGGGAAGCAGGGACGGGGCTGGCTGTGTGAGCGGGGAGGCGGGGGGAGCAGAGCCGGCACCACGAGCGGCAGAGCTGGGAGCCATCAGACTGAGGTCGCGGCAGCTTCTGCGCACACGCCGAAGTTGCACATCTCTCAGAAAAATCACCAGCAAATGCTGAAGCTCGCAAATAGCGGACCGCGAACACGGGGGCTCACTGCACTAAGTTTTATTTGTCAGCTTTCAAATGGTGCCCATCAGCATTTCAAGACCCATGTTAAATTTACTAACATGCCAGTACATTCCTATTTTAGATACTTCTACTGTGCAGCAGCTGTTTCCCCTTCTCAGAGTGCCTACAGATATGTAAATTGTGACAACCCAGTTGTGTCTGCTTTTCCTATTAGGACATAAATCATCTGTTATTACTTATTGTAAGAAAAATAAAATTCACATACTCCTCACATTCCAGAGTATACTACGTTTTTCATTTCTTCCACAAATTACTCTCTAACTTAATCACCTTGGCATGCTTCTCAGAAACAAAATTAAATTTTTCCATTTCTACACAGTTTTAACCTTGTTGCATTTACCAGAAATCTTTGAAGAACCACAGAAGTATAACAAACTGTAACAAGAGATGGGTTTGGTTCTAGGTTTGATTTATACGGAAAGGCTAACACAGATTAACTCCCAGGCCCTGCATCCAAAATATCTGTTTTCAACATTAGGAAGGCCCAATGCTAACAGACATCAGCTCTTCTCTGGCTGGTTACTAAAATTCAATACAATCCTCCCTTCATGTAAACAGCAATTCTAAGTCTGCTCAGCTGCATGTAGATAGATCACTGAAAGGAAATGCACCACAGGTGTTTCCCTGCAGGAACTGTCCTTCAGCTCTGGAGAGGTCCATTCCAGAGCACATATCCACACTGTAGCCTTTGCAGGACCCAAATCAGACCAGGTGGGTATGCCCTGAAAAGAATGTGGCCCACAGAAAGGCCATGCTAGACTAGGTTTACTCTCAAGGACTGCAGCATGTGGAAAGAGCTGCGCTGGAACAGGGGAAAAGTACAAGGTAAAAGAGAGGAACTGTTGTGAACTGACCATAACTCCCCCATTCCTCATATTTTTGTGCTGCTGGGCAGGAGAGGTTAAGAATAAAGGAGTGAAGTCGAGCCTCAGTAGAAAACAAAAGGGATAAGATGTTTTAATTCTTGTCTGCTTCTCACCATCCAAATCTAGTGTAACTAGATTAAGAAATAAATAAATAAGTCATATAAAACCCCCAAATCTTCCCCGAGTACAGTCTGTTTTGCCTGTCAGTAACTGCTATTCAATCTCCACGTCTTTATCTCAACTCATGAGCTTTTTCACCTTGCTTTCTCTCTTGTCCCATTAAACAGACTTAATGAAAATTCTCCATTTCTACACAGCTTTTACCTTGTTCCATTTGCTGACGGGGTAGTCAGCAGCTGGTTGGTACCTGGCCACCAGCCAAGGTCAGCCCACCACAGCCTTCAGTGAGTTTCCCACATTCAAACCTGGATCCTTTGCCATGGCTCTTATTGCCATGTACCTCTGAGAAATGCTCAGGCACATCAGAAGGCTCCATCTTCTCTATATCCTCTGCTCAGACAGTTCTAAATACGAGTGAAATCTGCTCTTTCCTTCCTTTCTCTCTTCCCCAGCATGAAGAGACATGATTTTCCCCGTCACAGTGTCACACACAGGTACCGGTTATCTTGAACAGGGTCAAGTACACAGCAGAGCAGTTTGTAGAGTATTTACTAGAAACCTAAGCCTTTATCTGCACTTGAAGTTAGGCTTTGAAAACAAAATGAAAGAGAACCAAGATGAAGAACAGAGACAACAGTTTAGCCTAACTTCTCCCGTGCTCAGGGAAGGAGGACAAAACCCCCTCTTTACCTCTAAGTCCAGTATCTCAGTTAGAGTGGGCTCAGAACCACGATGACAACCTTTGTGTGCAGCAATAACAAAAGCCAGTGGAAGGGGTGGAGCTGGGTGATAAAAGGGAAAACCCCTTCCACTGGGTCACATACTCTATTAACCTGTACAACACAGTAAGCAGCTGTTATCTTCTGTAAGGAAAGCAGAGAGTATGGGAGAGTGAGCACAAAACACTACATCTCACTCTTTCCCCCTTTATCTGTAAGAATAGTAAGAAAAGGAAATACGAATTTACACTGCAAATATTTTTAGAGATACAGTATCAAATCCCATTTCAGTATCAGTAGCTAGGTGCAACTCTTGCACTCAAAAGCCAGACTTCTCTTTTAATAATCAGAGGTCTCAATGTTGGCCAGCAAATTCCTCAAAAGTGCTTCTGGGTTACGACTAGAGATTCCACAGCTGAAAGTTCCATACTGCTTAAAGCCACAGTACTGGTATTTACAGCTAGGGACTAAGTAAGAAAAAAAAAGAGTCACAGTACTTCAAATACCAATTTTGACAGATCAGTGCTCCTCCAATCACAGTCTTGATTCAAGTAATTTAAACAATACTTTATGCAGTCTTTACTTCATGTTTAGCTACTCAAATAGGTAGAATACTTGTAATAGCTGCTAGTAAAATAAACAACCCCTTTGTGTACACAATTCAAGGGAGCTGTTATATTCCCTGTCTGGTAGAACAGATATGGCAAAAAAAGCATGCATCTAATAGTCTAGTATTTAAAGCCATAAAGTAGTCTCAAGCTTCAACTAACCAAAAAGAACAAAGAATTATCAAAAAATCCCAGCTCAGCCTGGATTGTCAGCATCCCAGCTTACCACCATCTTCCCAATAATTGTTTCACATCTTTTCTTTAGAGTCACAAAGGCACAAACATGAAAAACCTTCACACATATGTTTGGTGACCAAACAACACACCTGAGCATTTCTGCAAAAAGCAAAATAAATTCCTGCATCTCTTAAAAGCATTTGTGCAGAAGCCAATTGCATTTCTGTACCAGTGCATGGAGGATGCAGGTTTGGTCAAGAATTAATACATTGCTTCACTTTAGACACAGGGATCTGAAGCTGTTTGTGGTACAAGAACGTGACACATTTGCACAGGTATGTTTATTTTTTGCTGTGCTTACAGTGCATCACTTGTAATTTTAAACCATTCAGAAAGCACAATTTCATACCAATTTTACATACTTTACATCACAGTTCAACAACGTTAACACAGTTGTATATACTAAATCAAATAAACAAAATGGCCATGAACATTTACACTATTCTTCTGTAAACAAGGTTTTTTTATAAACAATGGTAAATGGAATTAACACAGACCACCATATGAAAGAGGGATAAGCTTTTCCTTAAATAAATCACTCTGTTTATAAATACTTCAATTCTCTCAATATACATGTACAGACATAGTCGATTAAAAGCTGATTACCTACTCTGTTCTTTAAAAAGCAAACGTCTAGAGATGGACCACGGTGTGTTAAATTCACCTAACATAGGAAGCAAGCATATGATTAGTATAGTGTTAAAAGTATTACTGTACTTCAGCCTCACTTCTGTTTGTTTACACCGACACTGAGAAGATTGGATTGTCATGTTATGGAACTTTTACTTGAATTCCAGCAAATTACAGTCGATCTTGTAGTACACATATGGGTAGTACTCCTGCTGACTGAGGTTTAAACCTGGAATATCCATAGTTGCCTGCAAACAAAGTTTTGAAACCAGTTATACTCTTACAATTCAGACTCTTATTCAGAAGCAGATGAAATATTAATGTTTTTGAAGCAAATAGACCAGGCAAAACTTCAAACTTAAATTCTCACGATCAAGTGACTGTTTAACAAGAAATCAGTATTACTCCTTTGTCAAAGTTCTATTTTTCAAAATTAAATATAAGTACTTTCTCAAAATGTAAGTAGTTCTATTAACAACAGAACACATCTGTTGCTGTAGTAAATACACAATCACTACAACAATTATGCTTTACTATGCCTAAAAGTGTGGGTTTCTGGTAAGAATGTCAGAGAGTGCTGAATGATCCAGGAAGTTACATGAAGTTCAACATCTTTTATTTTCCTCTTAATTGTCTCACATCCTTGTTCCCCAAAAAGGCCTGGAAATACTCTGGAAAAATATTACATTCAATATAATGTTAAGAAAGATTATTTTTAATCTTTTTTAATCCAGCTAAACTCATAGTGTAGTCTATTTAATCTTTAACTATGAAAATCACTGCTCTTCAATGCAAAGCAAATTAGTAGACTAAGCCTCCAAGCAAATCAGGGTTAAACATAAATATGAGACCTCTACAGATGGAAAATCTGACTCCATTTTGATATCAGTTTGGCCTCCTTCAGCTGAGAACACTTACGTTAACTTAAAAACAAAGATAGCTAATGTGACTAAAGGAAGTTGTTTTGGTATTAAGGCCACTGTTACCCCAGACTGTGGACACCTTACGTATTCCTCTGGGCTCTAAAAGGAGACTAAGCATGTTCAAGTTCCTCAAGCCTAGTGTGAGATCAGAGTTGACTTGGTTTGAATTCTCTGAGGACATGAATATGTTTGCAGTCTCTAAGATCCCTTCTCATCAGCAGTAGGAAAGAAAGCAGTAAGAAGAAATGACTTTTCAACTTGCAAACCAGAGAGCTCTTCAAATGCAGTGCTTGCAACTTCAAAAATGTAAAATAGAAGCTGCATCTTTTACAAGGAGACATAATTCTCTGTAGTGTGAATGATAGAAAACATGGAGAGCTGTAGCTTTTCAACGAAGTCAAGACTTTTTGTTGTGTTTAAACAGACTAAAGGTAATATTGAAGGGGAGCTGCAGTTACAAAAATACTCACATCAATGATAGCTGCTGCACTGCTGTCAAGGTGTTTGTATAAGTCATACAGAACCTCCCTCAGTTTCTTCATTGTTTTCTTATTAGGCTGAAGCAGCATGGCCTGGAAGTTAACTGGCAAACCATACCTGAGAAAGTCAAATAGGAAAAGTATGAAAATGCTGAAATATTCTTTAATATTTCAAAGAAGAATTTGATTTTATTCTGAGAAAGGATCCTAGTCCGGAAGAGGAAAGTCTGCTCACTTCCATTTTAGCAAAACCATTCTGTTTCTACAATTCATAATGAATCAACAAAGTAGAAATCCTTTCTTCAAGTTGAAAATAACTTACAGAAGCCTACTTTTAAAGTAATTTAAAAATAATTTAAAATCCTTGGATATTAGTACAATTCTCAAAGTTACCTGAACTCTCAGACTAAGTTTTGAACACTCCAATTAGTGCATTTGCAAGACTTTGCTTATGCTGCCTGGTGGAGAGTCCAGTCTCTACTCAGTCCTCCTTTCTAAGGATGTGGAAGTATTTGATAGGTTGGACTTGATGACCTCTATGGTCTTTTCCAACCTTACTGACTCTGTGATTTGCCAACATTCCAATCAAGTTCAGCTTTCTTCCTCACTCAAGTTTTATCTTCAAAGTAAGCCCATAGCAGCTATCTAGTGGACTAGAATCAAACTTAATGTGATTTGTTTTCTTTTTCTCTCTCCTCTAGTTGACTCCTTTATGAAACTTATCACAAAGGCTAAAAACACCTTTCCCTTTCCTGACTAAGGCAGGAGTTCTTTCTCTAAAAAAGAAAAAAGCAGAGAAAACTAAAATTTATAGTTAGAATATTAAGTGGTTTAATACTGAAAAGTTTAGACTACAAATTTCTTAGAAAAGCATGCTTTCAAGAAAAAGCAGACATTTCACAATATCAAACTATATTACTCATAGGCCAAATATTTTTTATTCTGAGCTATTCTACTTTGCTCCTGTTACAAGCAGGTCTTAAAGCTAGAAATCAGTAATTATGTTTTCCTGCTACTTACAGAGTATTTGTAACTCCTAAGGCAGGATGGACAAGACTATCCACAGCACAAAATACACTGTTATCTCCCTCAAATATTCCACAAGGGCAACAAAAGTACTGACATTGGCCATTCTTACTGCTCTGCTGCTCACCTCCTCCCTCCCAGAAGAGCAGCTCTCACACACCTCAGTTTGACAAACCCAAGCAAGGTATAAAGTCTTACAAAGTCCAGGAAGAAAAGCACTATTCAAATGTGCCTCATTACCTTAAAACAGATTCCACAAAAACTCGTAATGCTTTCACATGGATCCATGCAATGAAAGCTTCACTGAAATTAACTTTCAGCCACCGAACCAGAGGCCCCTGAGAAAGGGAAGAGGAAAAACATTAGGTCATTCAAATGTCAGAAAAATATTCAGTCTATTATCCATGTTTTAGCAGCTACTCAATAACTGTACCATGATAATAAAGACAAGGTAAAGGCAGAGTACACTATGGGCATAATGGCTCAAAAGCGTTATGATGCTCAGTAAAGAGAAATTTAAAGACACTTCCCATTCTCTCTTCAGTCCATCATCTCGGCTGTCGTGATCTCCTTAAAGATCATTTTAGTAATACAGTGAATCCCCGGTACATTGTGACCTCTCCATTATGACCCCACCCATTTGTGAAGCAAATTTCTCGCAGTTTTGATTCAGCCGTCTGCGAGGTGCCCCGGCCAACCCTNGGCTGCTGGCACGGGCTGCCAGCACGGGGCTGTGCCACGGGGCTGGGGCACCCAGGCGTGAGAGCCGGGGTCAGAGGGAGGGAGCAGCGGCGCGGGGTTTGGGCTGTGGGCACACAGTCATGGCGGCCCAGGGAGGTCCACGGATTCTCGGCGGGCGGGTGTCTCCCGAGTCAGAGGAGGCTC
>WEKX01001806.1:90388-106944 GCA_013390025.1 Pitta sordida | reverse complement strand
GGGAGGGGACAGCTCTCTCTGCCTCTCCCACGACCAGTAGATGTTAGAGGGAAGGAAACTCCGATACCGACCCAACCCCCCCTGCCCAGGGACACTCCTTCCTTCCCGCAGAGGAATGGCGAGCACGCGTGGTGGCAGCAGGCAGGTTTCCAAGCCCCGTCTGGTTTGGGAGACACCCCCCCTCTTAGAATCTGCGGGCCCTTCCCGGCCGCTGTGACCGCGAGCCCACAGCCCAAATCCCGCACCGCTGCTCTCTCCCCCCAGCCCGTGCATCCCGGCATGCCATGGCCATGGGGCCAGGACGNCCTTGCAAATGACAGGGTACAACTGTATCTGATTATGTCAAATACTTGTCCACTTTCAAACTACATGTACTATCAGCTGCAGTGCCAGCCCTTGGCTCCATGCAGGGAGAAGCACTTATTCTGCAGGCAACTCAAGTATCCTAGATCAGCTGGGTGGCAGGCTGGCTACACCATGTCACCCTTACAATGCTTTCTCAGAATCACACGTTTATGAAACTTTTACGTAGCAAGAGCAAGTCTTAGACATCTCACATTTCTATTATAAAGACTTACAAACTGTTTCTTCTTGTCTGTTGACAGCCTATTCATTTCTTCTTTATCAGCTTTCATCTCTTCTTCATTATACTGGAAGTCACGGACCAAAAATCTGCATTTAAAAGTGAATAAAATAACAAGTGGTCATTCTAGAGATCCTTCAAAGCATGAGAGACAGAAAGTACACAAAATAAGCCTTACTTGTATTCTCTGGCTTTATGCTTGAAGTCATCCACTGCCTTCCTGAACAAGGTGACGTTACAAAGGTAACTGTCTTGGTCCTCAAAAAGTACACTACATAGAAAAGAGACCAAACCCAGTGTCAGAATTCATAAGGTTCAAGTCAGCACAGATCTGACATAGCTGTCCTGCACAGAATAAATTGTACTTTATTGCTACAAGGCAAGAACATGAATGTAGATAATGTTACAAGATGTAGTTCCCAAATTAAACACCTTATGCAGAAAGTAACTGAGTGCTCTTAATTACTCCCTTCATAAAGGATGGCAGCTTATCACAGAATCACAGAATATTCTGAGTTGGAAGGGACCCACAAGGATCATCGAGTCCAACTCTTAAATGGCACCACTGCCTCCCTGGCAGGGAATTGAACCCCAGACTCCCAGGTAAGAAGCGGGGACGCTCATTCACATTCAGAAATTTCATCACTCAAACATTTCATGCAGTATTTGTTCAAATTAAAAACTATTTTACAAAAATATCTAATTTTACAAAAAATCTAATAGTTGAACAAGTCACCTTTTCTTAAGTCACCCTTAGGACATGCTTTCCCAGTAATTACATAAGAATCATTAGCAGATCTTTCAGTAGGCTTTAAATTGATGTAACTCAAATGTGAAGTTATCCAGAGCAAGTTCAGATTTTGAAACTGGCACAGAGCTGGTAAAATCAGATCTGCCTGATCAAAACCTCAGCCTGTCAGTTAAAATTACCCACATCAATGCTTTGTGCTACACGTCAACTTCACTTTTAATGTGGCTACAAGATTGCTAAAGTGGTTTAACAGTACACTATTATCAAATCCTGTCCTTAGCCTTGCCCATCACAGACACCAAGCTCCAGCTTGGTACCAAGGATCTAAAGAGATCCTTTGCACACAAGAAAACCACTTACACTTCCAGTTCTTTAGCAGCTTTCAATGAGTACGTAAAACTTGTTTCACAGACATAAAACTTACAGGCCAGCAGTCAGTGTTTGTCAGTAATCCCCACCACACCCCAGTTTGAAGCTGAATATGCCTGACCAGAAATGGATTAACTTTTCAATTTTCTTACTCTTCCCACATCAGTCTGATAGACTTGTTAACCCTAAAATTAAGAGTTCATTTGAATTTTCCCTCAACAAGACCAGATAAAAACATTTTGACAAGTTCTTGACGAACCTTTAAAATTCCAAGTCACTCTAGATAAAGAACGCTCCTAAAATACAGCACATGCAAATATGAGATTTAGCATTTAACAACTTACTTGCTGGAACGCGGAACAACCATCTCTGCTAGTGTTTCATACTGCTTCACCCAGTCATTATAATTTAACCTAGGGAACACACAGGTTATGGTCAGACTTACAGCACTGTAGTAAGAACTCTGAGATTAATGGATTAAGTGTTCTAAAAATATTTAATCACCACATCTTCCAACTCAAGTGTGGGTTGTCAGAAATACTCAGGGCATCAGGAACATTCTCAGGCTGTTTTGATAATTATTGATAAATTATAATGATAGCAAAAGTAACACATTTTCAGTCTTCATGCAAATTTACAAGTGCAAAATTTTTTAAATCAAAGAACTATGAAATTAAATCAGTCCTCATTAAGTAGAGATGTCAGAGGCCCAAAAGGACTTCACTATCAAAGTTGATCAGAAACTCTTTATGCAACTCTGCTTTTCTGAACTACTAACAGGACTACTTTTTCCACAATTACAAACAGGCTCCTCATGGTCCTGGACTTGCCTGAAGGACTGAGAATTTTGGAAGCCCTGCCTTTCTGTAGTTGGTGGTGAAGAGATTCCATCCTTTCAACACCAAAAACAAGTCAAAGAAAAATAACATCTGAGATATTCTAGCCACCTACTTTCTGTTAAAGCCACTGGAAAACTGTTTTTCCTTCACCAGAGTATTACATGTGACAGATTCGTGTGGTAAAGAGAGACACTGGGCTTTCTGGAAGTGAGAAGCTTTCTCTGTTCCCAGCTCCAAAAAGACAGGCTAGTGCCATGTTCTCATCTTACAAGAGTTTTGAGGGCGTCTGTATCATCACTTTCTTGAACAGGAGAAAAGATGGGGTTTCTGTTGTTTAAACATTTCAGACAGGAACAATCCCTTCCTCTCAGCAAGCCTTTGACATGACATAAACAAGGTGCCACTGATAGAGACTTAGATAAGTAAAAAATCTCTGTTCTGGCAACCTGAAAACATGCAGAGCAAAGAAGTAAGACTTCATTCACTAGGTGGTGAAAGTCAACATAGTCCTAATCAGGACAATTTAATTATTAAACCTTCTAATACAAAACAAGTCATGTTTTTACTCAGCATTTATTATTTTCATAAGGATCCCTTCTGCAACATGACTAGTCACAGCAAACACTGGATAAGAGACTTAAGTCAAATCTCCCGTTTCTTCAAGAAATTCATGATCATTCAGCATTCCTTATAATGAGTTCTCGTGAACAAAGGAATACAGGCACACAGGGTCATTTGCCTCTAAGCATCTAAATATTTACGTTTGCTCACCCAGGAAAGCCCCACACAAATTTAGATGCCCTTTCTTACAGTATTATGGGGTTGTGAGATCTATTATTTGGTTTAGATTTCTTATTTTATTCTGCTCTCAGGATGAAAAATAAACTTACTTCGGTACAATCACTAATAATGTGACCAAATATTCTGAATCAAGTACAAAGTCCTCTTTCTTTACAATATCAGCAAGACTTCTGGTTAGCAAGCTTCCCCTGCAGAGAAACAAAGACAGCTAGAACAATACATGTTTAAGAACTGAATTTGTTTGCACAACAGTTTTCAGTGCTTGATAATATGACACTTTCAAAAATACAGTTTAGCTACACAATTTCTACTAGCAAAGCAAACAAAACGTCCTTATATGCATTTTATATCTCACTGCACAAAGTCACTGGAACGTTTTATCCACTGCTCTGGGTCATTTCCATATTCCAAAAACCTCACACGGTTAATCAGCCAACTTTTCTTTTTAGAAGTTATTTAAAACCACAAGAGCCATGAAAACTGTTAACTGCAAATTCTAGTATATGGAGCTTCGGAGTTACAACTGACCTAGTACAAGCTTACACAGAGAACCTCAATAAAAAAAATAAATCAGAGCAACATATTGCCTCATATTCACGAAAAACATCCATAGGTTTAATTGGACTCAGCTGACAAATTATCATGGCTTAACACAGAGCTAAAACAGCCTGTCATAGGCCATCCTTAGTGTGACCCACGGCTCTGAATCAGCCAGCAGGCTCCTACCATTGACTGTAATGGCAGGGCTGGGGCAAATTAACCAACCACATTTGCACAGAACTGCTGTACCTCAGCTGTGTTTCAGATCATCATCACACATACGTGACAAGACAACACGCAGTCCCTGTTTAATCTGTTGTCTGTGTGCACACAGCAGCTGTCTCTGCCGGTTAATTCTGAGCGAAGAAACCCAGCAATACTGATATGCTTAAAGCAGAAACTGGAGAGAAGGAATGACTTCCTTGTTTAGGCAAGACACTTAAGGAGCAGCGTTACACACCACTAACAGCAGTCTCCTCTCAAAAGCTCCAGCAATTTATACTATTTGTACAGGCTTTTGCGATTTCATAAATGCTTTCCAATCACAAGTAAATTAATACCAACCAGTCAGACTTAATAACTGCAATAATTCAAGATCCATAAACATCTCAAAAATACATTAAGCTTAGAGTCCATATCACACCACATTTTATTAACTTTCCATGCTTAGATAACTTTCTTGTGCGGTATTAGCAAAAACCAGGGTAACTTACGCATTCTTTCTTTCCAAATTCTGAAGATTCCCTTTCAGATTATTGTACGCCGAGGCTCTGGCTTTTAGATCATTGTCAATCTGGTTTACTCCCTTAAAGAAAAAAAACCAAAAGGAACAGTGTCTAAAGAACTAGAATAGAATTCATGTTTGGCTTGCCATTTCTGATCAAGTGAAGCATCCTCCAGGATTAATTAGCATGATTACCAAAAATTATTCATCCCAAGCTAGGTAACACAGCAGAAAGTGGAAGAACACGAAATAAATTAAACAATTAGTAGATCTTAATCAGCCAACCATACTCGTATCTATATGTACCCCACACAAGGAAGTATTGTTAAATTAATATACTCAGTAACAGTTGGGTAACTAAAAGAATGTAGTGCAGTGTTGGTCTGGCATAATAATGCTGCCCACTGCCTGCTTCACCGCCTCCTCACTATGGTGTGGGGGTACAAGCACATAAAAATTCCCAGGGACAAGTTTCTGAACACAGTCAAGGGACTCTCCCTTTATATGGACTTAGGCCATTGACAAAACATTTTGTTTGCATAAAAACCGTCACCTGGGAGATCCAGATATGACGTTGTTTCCACAAAATAAATCTCTCTTAAAAGCAAAGTTACGTAGTTAAACAGTGACCTTGTTTATGGTAACACCTAAGTCGGCTTGTCTGTAGCAGGAGCAAGTCATAAAAAGCTTGACCATTCTGGCAGTTTCATTTGGCAACACGTTAACAGCTTGCACCTTTACAGATACCACAATGCTTCAGAGAAAATACTCTGAAAATAACACAGTTTACTTAAACAGATGAGTACTTGAGGCTATTTAAATTCTTTGACTGATAAAAACTTCAGTAAAGCATGTGGAACATGTCAGCAGGTATCACAAGGCATACACCTTCATGAAAACGTCTTTCTACTACAAGAAATAACACCTTTTTTATTTTTGGTATAGACAGAAGACAGCATTAGAAGGAAAATTAATCAGAAGTTATTAAACTAGTACCTTTGTGCACTTGGACTTTTCCCCACACCGACAACCTTCCCCTCTGCCTTTTCTAAGGATCAAGACATTCAGTGATAGTCTAACTAGGCATTACTTAATTACAAAACCCAAAACCCATTGAAACTAAACAGTGCCTTTACAAACACATTCCATAAATCATTTCTTAATTGAAAATACTCTAATAACTCTCATTTGTAAAGTCAGTGGCATTTTAAAAGCTGACTGCTTGGACAAAAACCTGCTACAGCTACACTGACTGGAGTTTACAACAAACAACAATCAGCTTTGCTTCCTATTGAATGTCAGAGAATGCAGAAATGCAAACCTCAATGTCACAGCAGAGCTCTGGAAAATATACTTCCGTAAAATTGCCTAATGAAGCAACAATGCAAACTTCCTTTTGGAAGTACAATTGGTGAGTAACTCCCAAAGCTCATTGCAAATAGAGGAAGACTTCTAGACACAGCAAACCCAGATATTTCAGCTACTTACATGGTTGTTGGCAGTACGTGAGCGTCTTGTAATTACACCACTGAGCTGCTGTACTTTAGTGGATGCCTGGGCTCCTGAAAATTCTGGACTAGGGCACCAAGGCTGTGAAAGTTGTCTCCTTGCATAACAGTCCTATGACTAATTTCAAATTCAAAGAATGACTAATGTAAGACAGCTCTCACATGGCACAGATGGCATCTTTGAAGTATTCAATAACTGGGGTTCACAGTACTTCTGAATGCTAAAAGCTGAAAAACCTCAATGGATAGTTTCAGCAGATTTAATTTTATTTTAAATGTTTCCAACACTGCTGTAACATTTACTCAACTGACAAATTCCCCACTGCAATTGTTGTTAGTCATTTTGGCAGACATCAGAATCTGCTGTCATAATGAGTGAGGATATAAAATGATACAGGAAAAATAGAATTTCATGATTTGACAAGCTTTTCAAATTGTTTAACATCAACATGTCAAAAGGCTTCACAGATTTTAATTATCATAGTTCTATCAATTTTCCTATATCATCATGTTAATCACATGCCAAAAAGTCCTGTGCCAGCACAAAACTTCCTGAAGTCCTACAAATGACCTCCTAGGGGTCACTTCTACAAGACTGTAAGGCAGTTTCAGTGGTCTTCCTTTTCTTCTCCACTTCATGGACACACATCTGGGGCTCACAATTGAAAACATTTTTTAAACCCTTTGAAATCAGGTTTATGACACAGGTGTCCCTGAAGCTGCACCTACAGAACACAAGGACAGCTAAACATGAAGAGGAATGAGATGATTCAGGGATCCCTCAATGGGATGACTCAGGCTGAACTACAGCAGACCAGTTTCTCTGCATTCAATATCCAGCCTATTAATTCAATGAGGTCCCACATGCAGATGAATAATGTAAGACAGCTAAAGCTCAGGTTCTGAAGTACAACTTTGCTGCAAGCAGATTATTTATCTAGCAAACTCCAGGACACAGAATAACAGTTCAAAGCTTATTTTTTTATATTTAGTGTCGATATTAAGATTATTATTTCACATCTGTGAGATATTTTCAATGTGCAAACCTCAAGAGCCCTAAGATGGTCAGACTTCCTCCAATAAAATGCCACACTGCACATGTTTAGTAGTTGAGGGTAATTTGTGGAAAAAATTCAAGACGCAGTGATACTCCCAAAGAAAATGCAAAAGAAGAAAGTATTAGATGTATTCTCAGTCAGCTTTGCACCATATCTTAAGATTTTGTAATCTCTGAAAACAATTTAAAAGAATAGTTTCAGGAATCTGTGCTCATAGCAAAGCACAGGTCTGTCAGCACTTACCCCCATCCCAACCCCAATTATAGTCCCTACATTTCCATCACTAGTCTCTCTCTCTACAGGTACCCAGAGCAGCTGCTTCTTCTTTCCAGGTTATGTATTTTCAGTTAGTGACACAGACAATTCCAAGAGCCAGTCTGCAGATTACAGAAAACAGGAAAGAAAAAAAACAACAGCAACCCAAAAAACTTGAAAAGGCTGAGAAGACATTAAAGCAAGTGTTGCTTACGGAGAACCTTCTCAGTGTTTCTTAGAGTATGGTCAGCCACTGCTGAGGACCCTGTCCAGGCTCACAGCAAGTACAAACCAAACGAAACCCTTGAAGCACAAAACACTTTGCCAAGATAAGGACGAGGAAAACGTGTGGCGAGTCTCAAATGAGCTTCTCTTACCTCTAACACTGAAGGCTTATTTTTCTCCTCACAATTGAGTGCCATTGCTTTCAGAAGGTAAGTTCTCTGGTTTACTAACAGACCACAGGGTCTGAGAAGATTAGACAAACAGCATTTGCGGGCAATTTATTTGTTAACTCAGTGATCTTAGGAAACAAAAATCAGTGAAGACGGCATGACAGGCCTCAGCGAGCACTCTCCAAATCCTAACCCACTCCTCATATATATCTTTTGTTACTAACTGATACAAGGTTCACTACTAATTGTTATCTGACTAGAACAGATAAATAGCTTTGAGTAACAAGTTTTGTGCATAAATATCTCAAGTTCAAACTGGAAAGTTTCATGAAACAAATCACCTTACCTTTGTAATAATTTCTGAAATATTCTTCAAGGATTGCTTGATGGGGTACTTGGCCATATCCCACTGGAACCTTGTTATATAGGTGACCAAATCAACTAAAAACGTAAAGAACTTTGTTTAGATAATAAAAAGACTGATGTGTAATATTCCATGTAGTATTGCTGCAACAGAAGAGAACTGTAACAGTCTTTGTGGACCTTCCTATGTGTGGCCCCTCTTGCTTAAGAAATTTGGAAGTAAACAATCAATTTGGAGGTTATCCATAACCTCTGCCTCCAAGATATTGCTTTCTTCACCTTTTTAAATGCTAAATGATATTTACTACCAAGTCAATGATGGCTGGAGAACTACAGACAAGAGCAACTATTTTTTGCTATGTGTGGAAAAATGGATTGGAAGAGGGAGGGTTATGATGGCAAAAGGCAGCGGTGATTATGTGGCTCACCTGAAGTGACAGTTTTGTAAAGCTGCCTATGAGAAACACTACTCCAAACGTCTACCTAAGAATCATGCTAATCCCCTCATGTTAGCCTCTCTTGCATCCACACAAGCTGTGTTAAATTCTGTGAAAGGACTTAGAAAACAAAATACTCATTCAGAAATAAGTGCAGCTTTTTACTAAAACAAAATGCACACCAGCACACCTAAATCCTTCTCAGCAGGGCTGCTCTCAACCCCTTCATCCCTCACCTGTGTTGACACTGATGCTTGCCCTGACCTAGGTGTGGCACCTTGCCCTCGGCTTCATTGAACCTCAGGAAGTTTCAGGATCATTGCCTTCCCTCCTGCAGTTTTGGTATACATATATCATGGTTAACACTTTACCTCCATTAGCCAGAAGATTCTCCTGAACTTTATCTTTACTGTCTTCTAGAACGTCAGCCATATACTGGGCCACTTTCTTCACAACACTGAAAAATAAATGACAAAGATATGTTAAAAAAAAAAGAAAAAAAGGAGAGAGAAAAACCTGCCATTTGAGAAATACCATTCATGAAATTGATTTTAAATTGCCTGAGATTGGATCAAAAGTGATTGGATCAAAAAAGGCCGATGACGATTCCTTTACATACCAGCATTCCAAGAGCATGAGCTGGGCCCAGCATATAAAGGAGACCAACTTCGCAAAAATATTTCACAGCTTTATTTAAAACTTCTCTAGTGTTGCTATTCATCAGTTCTCAACAAGGTGAGGTGAGCTCTCTCGGATTGGTGTTGACTTCAAGTGTAATCTCACTACACTCTAAACGTTTTTAAAAGTCTGTGATACTTTAAAAACCCAAACCCCTTTCTAGAAATAGTGAGGTAGAAATCATCAATAATCCAAATTAAACACAAGGCAACCCTGACACTGAAATCCAATATTCAAGACCTGCCTACTTCACTAGAAAAGCCACATATAACATTACTTACATGTGCCGTGCCAAATAGTTCCCTTTTCTATTTACAAACAACTACTTAAGACTT
This sequence comes from Pitta sordida, assembly GCA_013390025.1. Taxonomy (NCBI): domain Eukaryota; kingdom Metazoa; phylum Chordata; class Aves; order Passeriformes; family Pittidae; genus Pitta; species Pitta sordida. Next base: position 97,308 of record WEKX01001806.1, on the reverse strand, counting down.
CTCTCCTTGAAGCAGAAGACATCTCCACAAGTTCTGGTTATGTCAAATTTTATTACTTTTGCTCAAAATGATTTTAAAAGGACCATTAGTTGCACCAAAATGAATAGGCCTTGCATTTTAATATTCATACTGTTAAAAATTTCTGTGGATTAGGAAATAATGTGGTACTTCCTAAAAGTCTGCAAATTGTACTCGTGCTAAAAGAACAAGCTTTTACTTCTTTTCACCATCACTTCCTGCAGCTGCTGGGCTCAGTTTTTAACAACTCTCCAGGACCCAGCAGCACACAGCACTACCACAGGGACAACAATCCTTCATCAGTGCATAACGTCCTACTATTCCACAAGAAGTTTAGATTAGTTTTCTTTTTTAAAGAACAGATACTAGGAAAACCAGCATCTTAGCTTTCTCAAATCTTAGCGTGCTGACTGCCCAGAGGATCACTATGAAGCAAAAAATGCTGAAAATAACCTGCGTATTATTAAGACTGAGCTAACAATCACATGGCTATTCTAATATTTTGCATCCTAGACAAAATAAGCTGTTACCTTTCCACAAATGCATCCAGTTTAGCCAGCTCATCTGATAAACCAACCAAAACATCCAGTGTGCCAACCTAGAAGCAAAGATCAAAATGTATTAGGAGCTGTATATAAATACAGAAAGATAAAACCAAATAAAAATACAAGTTAAATCTCCCCAACAGGTAGCTTTGCAGAACTACAAAAAATGCTGGACATTATGAATTGGCTGTATTTCTCCCAAAGCAGTTGCTTCTGTATCAGATTTACTACTTCAGATCAAAACTGAAATTTCTCTAAACTAGAATCTTGGTGCTGGAGGCAACCAGGACATTGAAAAGTCTGATAACACAAGAGTACTGTAGCAGTCAGACCAATGAGTCTGGACTTTTTGCATGTGGGGGTAACAGATTATCTGCCCTCTCTAGAAGCTTTCACTCTTTCTTCCCTCCTTCTCCAGAAAACACTTTCTTCCCTAATTTCAAGTAATTATCCGGAGTACACACTCCTTGCTGAAATATTGCAGGGCATAAATGAATCTTCTGTCTAGCTAAGATGCTATTGACATGGTTTGTAGTTTAGCATCTATGTCCTATATATTGGACCACACAAATTTGCATTATTTCTTTTCTCTTTAGCTTTGAAGCAAAAGGAGCAGAATTACTTAAAAACCATGACAATCAAATCACTTTCCATGCTCAACATTCTCCTGAGCCATGTGCAGAATAATGAAGCTCATGTCACTTACAAGTTACAGAGCAAGCAAGTCTTTAAGCAATAAGGCTGTTGCTCAGTGGAGAACTAAACCCCTGTTTCAATCAGCTTTAACTAAAGGACCTCTCTCCAACAGTTTTACCAGAAGACAGACTCTGCACAGGGTACATTCAGCTCTGCCCCACGGGGAGTAAAGCAAAACTAGTCATTTCTAAGCCTATTGGCCCCCATCAGTTTTCAGTCTGGACAGATCTTCTCTTAACAAATTCACTGGCTCAGAACTTTTCCATATCCTTGATTATATCAAACCAAGATAAACTGCTTTCACGTTTTCTTCCTATCTGCTTGTCACAGGAATAATTCACACAGTTTTCTCCCCATTTTCCATAACACATTGGCAGGTCACACTGGAATGCTCAGCCAGAGATAATCACTACTCCAAGAGAAGAATGTTACTTCTGGACACAGAAAAGGCAGCAGCTGTTTGGTTAACCCTTGTATTTTAAATTGAGCCTTTTTGCTGCATCTCAGACAGAAAAAGGGCTGAAAAATCAGAAGCGAAAAAAACACCCCAAAATCTAAACAAAACAGTCAAAAGAAACTACCATCTCAATACTCAGATCATAAGTTTTCATTTTTCTTCTCCAACTAACTGTTAGCAGTATAAGATGAGGATGGCCACTCTTGGAAAAACTGCTGTATGAGCTGAAAGAACCCAGGCTGCTGGACCTTTAAACTTCAAGAGTGAGCAATTTTTAACTCAGGAGTTTGGACAAAAGGTAACTGTTGTCTCAAGCATTTTTTAGAGCCACATAAACATCAAAACAAAGCTGTACTTTCTATAATGACTGCAAGTACTTCTCATCTGCAGCTTCAGTCTAGAGAAGCAAAGAAGATGCAAAGCAAACACATTTCTTAGGACATGACACGGGGCTTACACACCTTTAAGTCTGGAATGTTGAACTTTGAATTAGTAGAAAGATTGTTATTTTTTGTAGTTGCTGCATGTAGCTTCTCCCATGTCTGTTGACAGGTTTTTTCCCCAGGAGCAGAAATCAGCCAAAACTCGGTCATTGTTGTGCCTTTATCTTGATGTTTTCTGCTTCTGAAGATAAAGGCAAGATGGTACTAGAAGGGAAGTAAAGGAAAGAAGAAAAAATATCTGTCATTAGTGCACCATTCAAAGCTTTGCCTGAAGGAAAACATCTCATTCCATCTTACTAAAGTGCAATTTCAGCCACTTTAAGAGGTTTTACCCAAGAGTATTATGTGGTTTCAGATTCATTTTTTCCTAATCTTCCAAATCACATTTGCACATTTGGCAAGTGTTTTTAAAGTGTTCATTCTGCAAGTTACAGTGGGGTAAGTTAGCAACAGCAGCATCTTTCAACTGTAATTTCACAGAAAGATTACAACAAACAATCTAACAGAAAATAAATCCAATAAAATGGGACCAAAATAGCATTTTCACAACTGTATATATTTTCCAGCTTCTGTACAACAACTGTTTCTGAGCACGAGAGAGGGAAAAAAAAGGAAAAACCAATAAAATTTTAACTCTGACATTACATCTTTTCCAATCACTTTTCAGATTAAAATAAGTAAATGCCTAAATTTATTTAAACGGAATAAAATTGAGTTTATTCTTTCAAGCAAAGAAGGTTCTCCTGGCAGCTAAAATTAAATTAAAAAAAAGGGAGGACTCTTTCAAGTCCTGATGTCTCTACTGTCATTGCAGACCATCAGTAAGGTTACACACACTGGCATTAGTCAAGAGAGTGTTGGTTCTCAACACAAATGATGTTGAGTTACTTTGCAGATGAGCCCAAGAAATTAAGAGTAAGTTCGTGCTTCTGTGGCTAAGAAACGAAAGTAGCTGGTTGAGAGTTACCGGATTTTTTTTTTAATAAGGGAGCGAAAAACAAAATCAAAGTGTACCTTGACAGAATCTAAGTGTCAGATTCTGATATCTGCAAAGTCTTCTATAGCAGCTTTGAATTAGATACTAACCTACATTTCCTGAGCACGGACTACAGCCCTCAAGCTTTTTGAGGGAGAGCAAATCACATGGTATATATGTACAACGTAGTGTGTGCTAGCAAACTTTGCCCAAACCACCACTCGTATGTCCTTCACCTGAGTAATCATCGCAGGGGCAACAGGTTATCCAGGCACTGAAGTTCCAGGTGAGCTAAAGAGAGGTCCATTAACTGATTCTTCTGCTCAGCTACCCAGGAAGCCCAACGCTGAAGAAAGTTCCCCAGCACAGCCTGTCACTGCTGCTGCAGCCCCCCATCAACTGAGGGCCTTGTTTACAGCAGAAGACAATGATACCCCGTTATTGAGCCCTGGATATCACACACTCTGATGTCTGACACTGCACTGCCGGGCAGTGCCACAGCAGTGCCACAGTCCCCAGTGCAGACACTGCCAAGGCAGACACAGCTCTTTGAGAAATCAGGTATTTGCCAGACCAGACACACAACATCAGTTATCTCCATGCTACAGGGCTCTCTTGTTTAGCACCAATGGGATTACCTCACATAACGAGTCTCAACAGGACGTCTGTTAATTACCAAAGATTTGGAACAAAACAAAATTTCCTCTTTTTCAGACTTTGATGCACTATCCTCCCTAGTAAATGCCAGGCTGGTACACTCAAAGTTCTCCTACACTTCACTGAACTCTGTCCCTATAAAAGGCATTGCCAAGTTTACAGTAAACTTCACCTAGGCAGGGAGACACCAATACAGCAGAGACACACACTTGAAGTGTTTAAGCTTTAAACTGTTTTTGTTTGGATTTAACTAGACTAGGAGTAGAAAAAACTTGGGAAAAAATGTTGGATAAACAAATTAGTTTAGGTGGTGGCAGCAGCAATGTGCAGACTGAAGAGCCATAATACAGAAATCCAGAACCTACTGAATAAAGACAGGCGGAACATTGCATTCTCGTGTTTGCCACTAACATAAATGCCCTCTAAAGAATGTGTAGAAAGTTTCCAGAGATTATACCAGCCAAGGAAATGATTACATGTTTACAACAGCAGTCTCATTCCTTGCATTTCAGACTGGAAAAATGACCTCACCATTAAAAGTCTAAATATCTTCTTCTGTGCGAAAAAAATCCCCAACCCAAAATTTTAATAGGCCCATTGCAAAGAAAAATCGTAAACAATAAATTTTCCAAAACTTTTAAAGTCAGTTTTCAACAACCAACTCTTCAGACTTCATAGGATGAACTCTGCCATAAACAAGCCTGAAGTTACAAACATCTAACAGACTTGCAGCAAATCTTTCCTTTATGCCAACACTCCAAGGAATTACAGCATTTCATGATCATTTCATATTCAAGACAAAAATTAATAACCAAGGTCCTTCTCTCCTGCTTAAAGTGAAGTGGCACAGGTGTAACAGTTGTATCTCCCAGGAATCATTAGGCCAATGGACTTCTCTTCCTTTCCTCCCTCATCATTTGTTGTCTGTGTGTGTGGTTTTCCTGAAGCCCTGTTCCATTTCTAACAGCCATGGCAAAGAAGATGATTTCCCATTTGTCGTACCTACTCAATGGATGTCTGACCAAAGACACACAAGGAAAAAAGCTTGGTAGAAGCATTTTAAGTGTTTGCTTTATGTGACAGGGCTTGAAATCAGAATTATGGGGAATACCAAACAAGAAGTGAAGAAAGGAGAAGTGCTACAGAATGGTCAGAAAAACAGAAACAAATGCTGGCCAGATGAAAAATACATAGAGACCCATTGTAAAATGAAAGCCAAGAAATAAAGAGAGAAGGACCATAGGATAAAGCAGGAAATACCAACCATTCAAATAAAACCTAGAATAAGCAGTAACAATGAATAAGTGAACTGTTGCTCTTATCAGGTACCTCTTTGACCAGCACCTTTTTGTACTGCACTATTGAGTAAAATGTATCACAACACAGTTCCACTGTCACTGATCACTCTTTCTGCTGTTCCGATTGTTTCTGACACAGACTCTTAAGGTATAGTCACAAATGGATACCCCCCTGCATAAATGGAATTGCCCAAAACACATAAATTTCCCAATTTTAAAACACTCAGTACCACTCCACAAGCACAGCTAACCAAGCTGATGCTTTCAAGGTGGTGGCTTTTTCCCAGACATTGTCCATTCCATTCCCTACCACACTGAAATACTGCAGGTACAAACCATGGTCCCAGTTCTGCTGAATGTGGGTAATGCCACCCATTAATGGGTGTAACTGCTTCCAAGGGGCCACTGTAAACATCTTCTGACAAACACCAGCAAAATTAGTTTGTTACACAACCACCCCCCCAAAAAAAAAGTCAGCAAAACAAGAAACAAACTTTATAAGCATGTCTCTACAGACCATGCTGATGCAGAGCCCAGGCCTCCCAGGGACAGGTCATGGAATTCCAACTTTGCATACAGCAGCCTTGATTTTACAATTCCACAGGTCATGGAACTATTTTAACGCTGAAACCTTTCATATCAGAGAAACAAATTCAACCTTGCAAGACCAGCAGCATACCCAGAACATTTCTCTGAAGTGTAACACTTCTCCCATGTGCAGTTACAAGGACACTTCAGTGACACAAACACACCACCGAGATCTCCTGGCTGTCAAACAGGCACAACTCATCCCCAAATTGCCTACAAGGTTTCACCCAAAGGAAAATCTTTCATGCAGCATACTACAACCTAAAACGAAACCTTCCAACAGCTGTTTCAGTGCTGTACCTGGACAAAACAGTGATGTCAAAACAGGAAATCCCAGCTAAGGCAGTTTGCATTGCAATTTTCAAAACCTACACGGGCAGCGCACAATTGTGTCTATTTAACTCAACAGCAAAGCTCAGCTCACAGAGGCGATTCAGCAGCCTCACAACACGGAGCACCAAGTCCCAGGGTGTTACTCCGTGAATTTCACTCTCCGAAGTCGCTCGTGACGCTCGGCCCCACGTTTCTCAAAGAGAAGCGGCCACAGAGAGGAGGCCGGGGGGATCCCAGCGTGTCCCCGCGCCGCTCACACGGATCCCACAGCCCGGCAGCCGCCGGCGCTCCCCGGGCCGCGCTNGGCTGGAAAAGACCTTTGAGATCATTAAGTCCCACTTCTGACCAATCACCACCAGCCCAAAACCACCCTGGCCGTAAGTGCCGTGTCCAGTCTTTCCTTGGGCACCACCTGGGGCAGCGACTCCACTGCCTCTCTCTGCAGCCTGTTCCACTATCTAATCCCTCTTCTTGTTTAGAAATTCCTCCTAATATCCAACCTAACCCTCCCCTGGCACAGCTTGTTCCCTGGGAGCAGAGGCCGACACCCGCCTGGCTACAGCCTCCTGTCAGGCCGCTGTAGAGTGACAAGGTCCCCCCTGAGCCTCCTTTTCTCCAGGCTAAACACCCCCGGCTCCCTCAGCTGTTCCTCACAAGATTTGTGCTCCAGACCTTTCCCCAGCCCCGCTCTGGACCCGCTCCAGCACCTCAGTGTCTGAACCGAGGGGCCCAGAACTGGACACGGGACTCGAGGTGCGGCCTGACCAGGGCCGAGCACAGAGGGGAAAATCACCTCTTGGAAAACATGCAGTGCTGGAATATGTTGAGGGATCACACCTATGGGAACGTGTGCGGCGATGCTTTGCTGCTGTTGGCCTGCAGCAAAGGGTTTGGGAAAGGAGAACATCA